>CAKNXH010002316.1:401194-452310 GCA_932178445.1 Andricus quercusramuli
TATGATCATTTTTCTCTTATAACATTAACATAATGAAATAAAAAGCTTCTTTCAAAGAAAAAAAAAACAAAAAACGAATGGGACATTGACGAGAGTGTAAAGCCTTGAGAACGACAATTAAATAACTTTTCATTGAATTTACCAGTTATTCGCAATATTTTGATCCTACTTCAAATCACAAAAATATTGTGTTCAAGATTTACACTTTGATAAATGATATTAATGCTGTGGGTGACAGTCGTCTGCAATTTTTGTTTTAAAATTCTTTAAGATTGGGTCATGATTGCCTAATGGAGACATTTCGATTTCTTTGTCAGTCATATCTTCAATAACGCCACTGTTCATGTTTAGTTTCACTCGTTTTTCAGTCAGTTTTTCATAGTAATAAATTTATTTTATATATTCCACGAAGAATTGTATTATTTTTTCCGAATATTGCAAAGACGTCACCATTCGCCGTTGATAATACCATTTGTTCTTCGGTTGGCATAGGCTCACGGACCTTACCTCTTCCTCTCAATTGAATTGGTTTATGGCGAGGAAAAGTATATTTTCGAATTTCGGATTGTATGTTCGGATTCTTGTTGGGAATGAGCCGAATAAGTCTAACTTCTTCAAGTTCATATCCGAGTACGCGTAAAGAAGAATGACTGACAGTAGGGCACCGGGACCTGGAACGATGAGAAGACTCAGCAGGAGGAGACTTGGACCTGACACGAAGAGGCTGCTCGGCAGGACGAGGAGGCCTGATCGGAGAATCCGGAAATTGAAATCTGGCAGGAGGAAGAGATCTCTCAGGAGAATTATTTCTGTCAGGATAATCAGAAGGACTTAGACGAGGAACACGTGGAATTGGGGCACCATTAGGTAGACAC
This sequence comes from Andricus quercusramuli, assembly GCA_932178445.1. Classification (NCBI taxonomy): domain Eukaryota; kingdom Metazoa; phylum Arthropoda; class Insecta; order Hymenoptera; family Cynipidae; genus Andricus; species Andricus quercusramuli. The sequence continues at coordinate 402,070 of CAKNXH010002316.1, forward strand.
TTGAACGTTGAACTCAACTCTGCAACACGAAAGTAAGGATTACATTTTCTTTGCTTATTCTCTTCTGGCATATTTTCTTCATTCGCTGAGAAAAGTAACAAACCTCCTTTTGTCAACAGATATCACAGGACTATATGAAAAAGAGCAAAAGAGGATTTTCTGATTCCTGTCTGGGTCCAATCCCAAAGCCTATTTCAGGACTTAAATATCTGCGACCTACTTTAACATTCCTTGTTAACTATGACGGATAAAATATTCATCCGTGCCAATCATTACTCATCCTCATCAATCCTTTCTCCACAGAAAGAATTGGCTATCCGTTCTCATACATAATTTCCTATCCGTCACACTATCCTTGTATATCCGGGACCTACTTTGATTTTCCTCGTTATGTAACACGGATAGATTCTTAATCCGTGCCAATCATTACTTATTCTCGTTAATCCGTCTCCACAATATAAATTAGAAAAATTAAGAATTGAAACAGATTGGCAACATATTTATATTTCCTATCTGTTTCAATCTATAATTTTCTGTCCGGCAACCTATCCTTTCCTATCCGCGACCTACTTAGACATTTCTCATTAACTATCACGGATGGAATACTCATCCATGCCAGTCAACATTTATTCTCATGAATCTTATCTCCACGGATAGAATTCTCTATACGTCTATACGTCTATACGTGTCAATCATTTCTTATCATCATCAATCCTTTCACTATAAAATGTATTGCCTATCTATTCAAATCCATGATTTTTTATCCGTCACCGTATTATATTTTCTATCCGCGTACAACTTTGATTTTGTCTCGTCACCTATCACGGATTGAAAAGGTATCCGTAACAATCAATGATTATCCTCTCCAATCCTTCTATCCGCCACCTAATCCTTGTCTATCCGCAAAATACTTTGATGTTTATCATTATGTAACACTGATAGAATATTAACCCTTGCCAATCATAACTTATCCTTCTTCAATCCTTTCTTCAAAAAACGTATTGACTGTCCGTTATAAATCATGATTTTCTATCAAATACGAATTAGCATTATTGGTTTCACTGCATATACATACGGATAGATTTTTTTTTGATTCACACTGAAACATGAGGGTATAATATTTTAATTCAATACAGTTGCAAAAGGATAGACGCAGATGGAGTATTATTAGTTGAAGACTGATTGAAACGGATAGACATGGCCAGCATATTTTTACTTTAAGACAGGCTTATGCGGACAGATATGGATAGAGTATTTCTAGTTGAAGATGGATTAAACAGGATACATAAGGATGGAATATTTTTTGTTGGAGATGGATCGAAACGGATGAATAGGATACCGTCTCACGGATAAACAAGGATTAAAAAGTTCAGAATGAAACGGATAGGGGTGGATTAAATTCCACTTCACGTATTGGAAATAATTCAAACGAATCAAGATTGAACAATCTAACAAAGGATAGAAGATGGTTGAAAAGGATGCAAAGTGCTCATTCAAACGGATAAAATATTCCTTATCCGTTTGAATCCGATCCGTGTACCGGGTGTATAAAATACATCTTCTTTGAGGATCAAAAATGTGCCAGACCAAGAAACGGATTGATATTTTTGGGTCCGGATCCAACAGTTTGCATCAGCAGACCTGATCCGGAAATTTCTGTTCGGGCCTCTCAAATTTATCCTGATTGGATATCTAGTTGACCCGCGCTAAAATATTTGGATCAGATCTATACGGAATATAACAGATCCGGTGTTTTTCGGTTCGGTTCTTCAGTAGACCCGAAGAATAAGTTGAAAAATTCGGCAAAAACTGAGACTTCCGAACTCTATTCTGAAACAAATTTGCGAAAAACAAGGAAAAGTTGTATAAAGAATATAAATGAACCTCTAATCCGTAGTAGAAAATACTACTTCATGTGCTATAAACAATTAATGAAAAAAAACGCAAAAAACCATAATTACTGCCAAAAACACATTATGAGTTTATAATCATTTCCCCTTGAAATATTTGTATTAAGAAATAAGAAGGAACTTTCCTTTGTCTGTTTCCAAAAAAGTGACTTGGGCATTGACGAAAAATTGAAGTCTTGAGAACGATATACATAAACATTTTATTGTCATTACCAGTTACTCATAACGATATCATTCTAATTCAGATCACAAGCAATATTACATATTAGTTTCAAAATTAAATACATGAAATTAATAGTGTGGAAGACAGTCTTCTGTAACTACTTTTCTAAAATTCTTTGATACTGGGTGAATATGTCCTAAGGGAGTCATCTCGATTTCTTTGGAAGTCATATCTTCAATTGCGCCACTGTTCATGTTTATTTTTACACGTTTTTCAGTCCGATATCCATAGACATATCTTATTGTGTATATTCCACGAAGGATGGTATAATTTTTCTCGAATATTGCATAGACGTCATCATTGGCCGTTGATAATACCATTTTTTCTTCGGTTGGCATGGGCTCCAGGACCTGAAATCTTCCTCTCAATTGAATTCGTTCATCATGAGGAAAAGTGTATTTTCGAATTTCAAATCGGAGTTTCGGATTCGTGTTGGGAATCAGTCGAACAGATCTAAGTTGATCATAAGTCAATCTCTGTATACGTAAAGGAAAATGCTTGGTTTGAGGAGACCTAGACCTGACACGAAGGAGAGACTCTGCAGGAGAAGTCCTGTACCTGGCAAGAAGAGGTGGCTCGGCAGGTGGAGGAGACCTGACTGGAGAACCTGGAGAATGAGATTTGTTTGGAGAAAGAGGCCGTTCTGGAGAATGATGACTGTCGGAGAAATAAGAAGGTCTGGAACGAGGAACCACTGGAATAGGGTCGCCATTGGGTAAACATTCAAAATGTGAACTCAACTCTACAACAAGAAACAAAGGATTACATATACCTTGTTTATTCTCATCCGGCAAATTTTACTGATCAGGCATATTTTCCTCTTCAGAAGAGAGAATTACTTAATCTTATTTCGTCAACAGGAATCGCAGGATTCTATGCAGAAGGCTAAAAAGTTAATGTCACATTTCTCCATGCATCAAATCATAAAACTTTTTTGAGGTGGAAAAGTACTGAAGCACCAAAATAATATACTCTAATTGATCAAATAAGTTTTAATATTCAATAAGTGCTTTTGTTTTTTAATCTGACAGTTGTTGTCGAGGATCAATTTTCGATCCTGCTAATTAATTTTTGTTGTTGAAAATTAAACAAATAGCTTGAAATTTTTTTCTTGATGTGGAAACATTTTTATTCATAAATGCCACTGAAAATAAAGTAAGTCAATTCCTATTAATCTGTTTTGGTTGAGAATTCAACTATTCTGTTAAAAATTCACCTTTTTGGTTGAATTAAACTACTTTTGAATTGAAATTAAAATGTGTTCTGATTGAAAAATGAACAACTATATTTCTCATTAAGAATTAATCTTTGCTGTTTGAAAATTCAACCAACTGGTTTGGAAGTTGCACTACTTTGTCAAAAAATACTTTTTTACTGAAAGATTCATCATTTTAGTTCAATATTTATATCTTCCGAGAAAAATCAAACCATGTTCGTGAAAACTCGATTTTTAGGTTGAAAATTGATTATTTAACTTAAAAATTAACTACTCAATTTTCTGTTGAAAAGTTAATCTTCTGAGTTGAAAATTCGCCTTTTTGGTGGAACATTAATCTTCTTTGTTTGAAATTGTTCCTTTTGGTTGAGATATCAACTGTTTGATTTAAATTTGATCTATTGTTTTGAAAATATAATACTTTTACTTGAACTGTTAGGCAATTTAAGCAATTTAAATTCAATTTAATGTAGTACCCACATTAATATTACTTGAGAGAATTTATTTTGTTATCTTCGTAGAAAATCCCTTCATTTTGGAAATGGTTCAATGACTGAATCATGGCTCAAGATTGCCGTTCCATGGTTATGGACAATGGCTCAATCATTGCCAATGGCACAATTTTCGTATATGGACGCAAACTTATCACTTTTACTCGCTTTCTAAAGAGGATTGATGGACAAATATTTCCTTTTATCGGACTTTGCAAAATTTTCTTCCGTCCATCCGTCCGTCAAAAATACTTTTCTCGAGCCAAAACCAAAGATTTAGCACAGTAAAAGGGTATGAGTGCTCAAGTTTGAAATTCCAAAAAGGATAAGTATTAATATTCAGCAATCCAAAAGTACATAAGCGCCAAATTTTGAAATTCCAAAGAGCATTAATGGTAATATTTGGCACAGCAAAAGAGCATAAGCGCTAAAGTTTGAAATTCCAAAAGGGCATAAGCGTTAAAGTTTAGAATTCTAAAAGGGCATAAGCTACAGCATTTGACAAACCAAAAACGGCGCGAGCTCCACATTTTGCGCAGCAAATAGGCTTGAGGGCAAAAGTTCGAAATTCCAAAAGGGCATGAGCACCAACATTTGGCCAAAGTTCAATAAAAGAAAATTAGGCGCAGCAAAAAAGGATGTTGAAGAAATGTTGGCAGCAGGTCCAACTACACTGTTAGAAGTAAGTTCATGGAATTTCATGAAAATGTTAGTGAAGCTTTCTACATTACGGTTAGTGAAAAACTCATTGAAATTTCATGCAACACTGAAATTTAAATAACCTTATTATAATTTCAATGTAAGTTTTGAAACTAGCTTAAGAGATAGTGCAGTGAATTTTCGGTAAATTTTCATGAATATCCTATGGATATTCAATGTATATTACATACAAAACTTCTAAATTTAGTTTCATGAATTATTTTCAAATTTTGTTCATATTTTCATTTAGGTTTATTAAATTTAATAAAAAATGTTATATAACGACTAGCATTATGCATATAAATAGGCAGAGGACAGAGGTGCACGGCAACCACGTCTCGGTGAGACGCATATAGTTGACCGCACAGTCCATAAAAAAGAATGAGAGCGTTTCGTCCCGGGTCCGCCACTGGACTCATCAGTATGGCAATGTGAACGGACCCTGCCACAGATGCTCTGGGGTGGAAGGGACTTGACACCTTATTTGAAGGCGCTAGCCCGAGCTTTGACTGCGAGAAGACTTGCGCCAGCAAGCGGTAGCCGCCTAGCGGCGAGTCCCCAAAGTTACTTCGTTTTCAATGCATGTTTACAAAACCACAGTAAAATTTATTTAGCCACAAATAATATTTTATGTACAAGTAATTGAAACAGGCTTCAGAGTCGACTTTATGAAATTTCAATAACTTTTGCTTCAAAATTAAGTTTCGTGTTACTGAAAATTAATGAACTTGGCCTCAAATTAATTTTCAAAGTCAAATTTATGAAATTTCCGTGACATAAGTCATTGAAAACTGACTGAAATTTCAGGAAATTTCTAACAGTGTACTCAGCGTCGCCACCAAGGCAAAATTAAAAATGGAATACGCGATATTTTTTTGCTATTTTTATGCGGAACAAATTTTTTTTGCTCCTCGAACTGCCGAGAAAAAGGTGGCGGCGCTAGCTGTCACCAGTGAAAATTCATGCAAAATTATTTTAATCAGAAGACCCATTGAAAGAGATTTTCCTATCTTTTTTGCTCTTTGATGGCATATAATATGTGTCCCGAAAAGCTACCCCTAAGTCATACATAAGAATCCCTCGTGATAAAAAATGTTCTGAAAGTGTAAAAATAACATTAAACAACGTAAAGATGATTCAGAACATTGAATTGATTACTTGTCTCTTTGAAATGTATCCCTTTTATAATTTAACCCAAAAACTACCCTTCGACGCACATGTATGTAGTCAAACCTACATGTACTTATATAAAACGCATCAGAAAATAGAATATTCAGAAAACACTTACTTATTAACTATCGTTAATTATTATATCAAAGTTCGAACGGAATTTAAAGTCCAAGAATTTCAGACTATACCGCTACTCGAGTAATAGATTCTCGATTTTTTCTCTCTCCTATAATAAAGTACCGGATTTTCACATTCTCATCAGAGGAGGTACTAGATTTGTGTGAAATCCGAAACCTTCCTCCCCCGTTTTGGTCAAATGTCCACGTTTAAAGACCCTCTGAATCCAAAAAATGTTTTTTACGAATTTGTCTATTAGTCCGTATGTCCGAGATGTTTTTGCTACTCGAATAATAAATTCCCGATCTTTTGATCCTTGAAAATAAAGTACCGGATGTTTTTCTATTCAAATTCGAACTTTTGGATCATTCTGCTACTTCATTCATCATAGATTTCCGATTTTTTGCTCCTTGAAAATATAGTACCAAATTTTTTTGCTATCCGAATTTGAAGTCTGAGCCTTTTTTTGCTACTTGAATAATAGATTCCCAATTTTCTGCTCTACGAAATTGAAGTACCAGATTTTTTGCTACATGAATCAAAAGTTCCAGATTATTTTGCTACACGATTAATATATTTCCTGATATTGTGCTGTCGAAATTGAAGTAAGGGGTTTATTTACGATTTGAATTGGAAGCCCAAGATTTTTTTGCTACTCGAAGAATAGATTCCCGATTTTTTTGCAACTCCTGAATAAAGTACTGGATTTTTTGCTACTTGAATTCATAGTTCTAAATAATTCTGCTACACGAATAACAGATTACCTATTTATTTGCTGTTCGTAATGAGAGAAGCAAAAAAATCCGTTATTTTATTTTCTAGGAGCCAAAAGATCAGTAATCTATTATTCGTGTAGCAGAATAATCTAGATCTTCGAATTCGAATAGAGAAGAAAATCTGGTACTTCAATTTCCAGGAGCAAAAAAATCGGGAATCCATTATTTGTGCAGCAGAATGATCCAGAACTTCGGAGTCGAATATCAAAAAAATCCAGTACTTTATTTTCGAGGAGGAAAAAATCGAGAATCTATTATTCGAGCAGCGGTATAATCTGGAACTCCTGGACTCTAAATACCGTTTGAACTTCAATATAATAATCAACGATAGTTTTATCACTTTAATAAATATTTTTGCAGCTCAATTCATCACATGAAAAATTCTTACCTGTAATGATTTTCAGAATCATCATTCAAAGTTCCGAATCATCTTTACGTTGTTTAATATAATTTTCACACTTTTAGAACATTTTTGATAATGTGGAGTTGGTATGTATGGCTTAGGGGTAGTTTTTTGGGACGCGTATTACAAACTATCAGAGATGAAAAAAGAGCGAAAAAATCTCCTCCAATAGCTTTTCTGATTAGAATAATTCTTAATGAGTTTTCGCTTGTGGCGGCGCTGAGTCGATACCGTGTTGGCGTTTTAAACTTTTTCTCGGAAGTTTAAAGAAAAAATGAATTTTTTTTTGCATAACATTAGCAGAAAGAGAGCAGCAAAAATATTTCGTACTCCATTTTCCACTCTTTCTTGGTTGCGCCGCTAAGTCGTTGAATCTTGCCCTTTTGCCGCGTCAAATGTTGGCGCTCATGCAGTTTTAGAATCTTAAACTTTGGCACTAATATCCTTCTACTTTGCTAAGTGTTGGCGTTATGTCCTTTAGAAATTCAAGATTTTAGATCTAGTGCTCTTTTGGTTTGCCAAATTTTTTCGCTTTCGGCTCGTGCCCTTTCGAATTTCAAACTTTGGTGCTCATGCCTTTTTGGTTTACCAAAATTTTGGCGCTTATGCCCTTCTTGTTTGCTAAATGCTGGTGCTTATATCCTCATGGGATTCCAAACTTTGGTGTTCATGTCTTTCGCCTGTGCAAACTGTTGGCAATGAGGCCCTGATGCCTGTTGGGAATTTCAAACTTCGATGCTTATGCCTTTCTGGTTTGCCAAAGGACCCCGCACAAAATATAAGTGAAAGGCCTCTCGGTCAAGTTCGCTATAACTTTGGAGAATAATTCTTGTATGATGCAGATCAAAATTTTTTAAGAGCATAACCCCCAATAATTCAGTGTTCAGGTATCAGAAGCTCCTGAATGTAGTAGTGTGCTTGTGCTTGAGTGTGTGTGAGAGAGGGGATATTTGATGTGTGTAAAGAGCGAGAAGATGTTCGTTTTTTGTGTGAGGATGAGTCAGAGACAGAGAGTGCAACTGTAAGTAGAAGGGTGGTTAACGGTGTAGGAGAGTTAGTAGGGGGAAAGTGATGTGTGCAAATTGGGGGGGTTTAAAGTTTTGTGTGTGTTTGAGTGTAAGTGTTTCTATGAAGAGGGGGAGTTAGTGTATATGATTGACTATGTTGGAAATGATTGTTATGTGAGAGAGTCAGGGAGTTGGTATAGTGTAAGCAAGAAGATGGGATATGTATTAAATCGGTGAGTAAGTACAAGTCTCAGCAGAAAGAGAAGGTGTTGTTTAGTGCGATTAAAAATGAGAAGTTGAAGTGTAGGTTGAAGTGAAGGCGTAGGAGTGATTATTTATTATTATTTTATTAAACAACAGCGTAAGATACAGACTTAGTATATAGATATATAAATACATATGTGATAATCTGCTGCGATATTTGCTTAGGTTCTAAGACCTGTGCAAAGAAGGTGGAATATGAACGTCTAGTTAATTAGCTCTGACAAAAACATATAGACTTATAATGCTAGGAGGATATGATAAGGTTTCTGACTTTTAAGACTACAAGTAGATACAATGCAACACGACATACTTTTTTTTTATCTGGTGAGTTTAGAAGCGCTACCCAAAAGGCACCAGAGGCTGTAAGGCCGATCGCTGGCCCAAAAAACGATGTTCGAACATCTCTACACGTGGGGCATTCTGCTAGTAAATGAAAAAGTGTCTCTCCCACTCCCAGATTGCAAATTGAACATAGTTGCCCCTTACTGAAACCAAAACTGAGTTCTCCCATCGAAAATCTCCCTCTTACCGCACCCCTGAGACGCACCTGCGCGAGAACTCTGACAAACTTGAACGGAGTACCGTTAGTCAGGTACTCGTGACTCATTGGATGAATAGAAAGATAGGGCAGTACCTGCAGGGATGTGGACTGGGCCTACCTGTGCAAGTCTACCCTCCCCTCCCCCCCCCCTGGTGGTAAGCCACGAATTTTGCCAAAATTGTCTTTTTGCGTGCCTTGTAGGCACAGCAAATCCAAGCCAGGCCACATATCATCTTGCCCACACAACGATAAGAGATTTTTAACTTGTAAGACCCAGTTAAATTTTAGAACAGCAGTACTCGAATCAGCCAGGGTCTGCAGCCGTCACAAACAAATTCTAGGCAGTCTTTCTTCCCCCATGCCCAGAACCCTCTGCAACTAGTTCACTGCCATTTTTAAGATGTTATAGGCAATTGGGACTCGGCCTAGCTCTAGTCTCAGCGCGTAACCTGGAGTGTAAGGAGGAAGCCCAAGGACTTTCTTGAAAAATGTGGATTGGATGACCTCAACTTCCACAGAGTATCTTAGTCCCCAAATTCCTATGGAATAAAGCAGAACATTGGCTACGAGGCTTTTAAAAAGAATAAGTTTTGACCGCCAAGACTCTGCTTTGGAGTTTCGCAGAACTTGTAAAGTTGCCCCCTGGCCATCCTTGCGGCAGCTATTCTTTTATTACAAGCCAGTGCAAAGGTACCAGAGCGCGAAAATGGTTTCCCCAGATAGTTATATTCCCTGACCATCTCGAGCTGCGTGTCATTGAAAGCGAAACCCGGAATTCTGGGTGGCCTTCGCGTAGAAGTGATTACTTTTGTGTTATATGATACGTGATGTGTATGCGTGAATACATGTGAGTGCTAGTTTAAGGATTGGAAGTGAATGATTGTAAGCATACAAAATGTTGTGCATTCATTAGTGTTTAAGATGATTAGTATTCTGTCTGTTGATCTGAAGATGACTGGTGTGTTCTCTATACAAACGACAACTTTCTCCATCCAAAAACAATATACACACTAAGCCACGCTTATGTAAACAACGTCACCACAAGCACGAGAGAAACACATTCTACTACACCTTCCTGGGCTTCTGATACGTGAACACTTGATTATTGGGGATTAGCCCCATAACAAATTTTGATCAACATCATATCAAGAATTATTCCTCGAAGTTACAGCTAATTTTACCAAAAGGCCTTTCACTCGTATTTTGTGCGGGGTCCTTTTGGCGCGTATGATCTATCATTGCGCCAAACGAACGATGAAAATTTCGTAAAGTACATTGTTCATAACCATGGGATGACCGCGGTTGAAGATTGACTACCTAGGTGGGAAATTCAGGAGTCCGCCGGAGTTCACCGCTGGCGTGGTACTGGCCCAGTACTGGTCACCAGTACAGATAATCGGTAATTCCCCCAAGTACTGGCGGACGGTTGCCTCCACGATCGGGACAGTACTATGTCGACAGTATCAATATTCAAAAAATGAAAAAAAATACGTTCAAGAATATGGTTCATGTGTTCTAAAATATAAAAAAAACTATAAATACAAATATCGCGAAAACTATTTTTTTTCTGTTTTTTTTTCCAACGAAAAAAATTCTAAAAATTGCTGTTTCAACTTTTTTGAGCTGTGGCTCATGAGGATGATTTTTTCATTGACTTTCAATTCTGTAGGTATAGAGTTATGATTAAGACTACCCACTGCTAAGCGAAAGATGCAGATAAAGATGTAGGTTCGAAACCCTGTAGAATTATTATTGAGTTTCCAAATAACTTTTTTGTTATATCTTCAGATTGGAGCAATATTGAGTGTTAAAATTGAACAAGAAGTTTGAAATTTACACTATTATAATTACAAATAATATTCGGATAATATGCAGTCGTATGATGATAAATGTATGGTCCCAAAAACAATTAAATGATTTTTCATTATTTTTAAAATCAAAAACGGCATTTTCGTACGCCAGCGGTTTCCAGTATAGAACCAGTACTGGTGGGCAGTACCGCACCAGAACCGCATGCTAGTACTGCGGAGAATAACCAGAAAATACTGGCCCAGTACTAGAACTTGAGCAATCTGTACTGGGCCGTACTGCGCCATTGGTGTATTGCCACCTGAGTATTGAACACATATAACTGTTGTTATATATGTAGATTTATGATTTGTTCATTAAAATTGTTCTTACGTATGAGATCTTCCAATCTCCTTCACCCCATAGGAAACAATAAGATTGTCATAATCCCACTTATCCCCCAAATATTCTTAAGTAATTTGTGGTCGACTCCTTCGGAGTATACCATATGTGCACGTACACGTATGGTGCGAATTGTGTGTCAATAGGGATACTTTTTCAAATCCATTTTTTTTCTAAAAATTTATCTAACATTATAGATATATTACATGATTATACTCACCGATAAAATTGAGGATAACCACCAAGGATAAAACGAAAGTATGAAGAATCCTCATTGTTACTAATTACAGAAAGAAATAATTAATGAATAAATGGAAAACTGGTTTAGCAATGTGACTTCTATAGTCGTCATTCCACATATTACAGGTGTCAAGGTTTTTCTCACCAGATATTTACATTTCATTTAAGTCAGTTTCAAGCAATAAAATGTACGCTGCAATACAAATCTGTGGCAATTTTTACATCCATGTATTGAAAGTAATTAAGCCATACGAAATCCGTTTTTTTCCATGACATGTTGATATCGTGTTTACTATAGCCGACTATTCGTAGCTTCGAAAAGCAAAAATATATTCCACAAAATATGTTAAAAGAATTGGAAACATAAATTTCATTCTTTTACGCAGTCGACGATTAACATTTTTCATCAAATTAATTTCTTATTGTCTTTGAGATTAGAAGGCACAAGAGAAGATGAAAACAAAATAATTTTAGACGCGAGGTCTTCATCAACATATGCTCGATATATATTGCAAAAATGTTATATATATTCAAGAGATTTGAACATTTGACGTATTAAGTGTATAAAATAAAAATTCAGAGATGAGCTAAATAGTTTAATTTCATAAAATATTCATGATGGCAAGAAGTCATGCAATATTTATCCAAATATGTTGCTATCGACTTCTTGTTCAAATTTGGTGCTAATTAATTGGATAGAATAGGCTCCAGAGTTGAAACCATTTGAGAAATGTGAATTTTTTACAATCATTCAACAATAACGCATTTTCGATCCGGAGATTTTGCCTAATATTTGGTATTTTCTTCAATTACAAAATTTTTGATTCAATGGGTTGAAATTTGAATATTTTAGACTTGAACAATATTTGAATATAAAAAAAGAAAAATTATACATAATGTTTTTCACTATGTATAACTTTTTCGCCTGGTTGAAAGCATTTAATAAATTATGTATCTGACAATTTGAGATTACATATTTTTTTAATTCATAATAGTATAATTACTTATTGTGTGATTTTTGATACTCGAGGTGCAGGTCATTGAAAAAAATATTGACGAATGGATTTTTACAGTTGATCAACTTGAAACATTTTTCATCAAAATTTCCGATTCTCACTTTAAAATGAAGATCTAAAATGAAAATTTTGTAAAGTGAAAGAGTTTAGAATTACTGGTAAAAAATAAATTCACAGCAAGTTCCCGGTTATTCCTAGTCTCGAAAAATTCCCAGTCGTTCCCGGTTTCCGTCCCCAGCGACCACCTTGATATCAATTTGAATTTACTATTCATATTTAAGTTGAAAAATGACTTTTTCGCATGTGCAAGAATTTTTTATGTCTTGAGTAGTTTTATAAATATTACCTCTTATAATAATTTTTATTACCACCCACGTTTTTGGGAAAAAAGTAAAATCATTTATCCTCCAATCATTGTTCGATTGTGATGAAGAAAAAAAAGGATGGAGAGAATTGAATACATTTCTGTAAAATCTGATAAAAAAATTAGGCATAGGTTAATTTCGGTCAACATTTGAATTCAATTAAACACTAAATTAATTTGAAAAACTGGCAGGAAAAAAAGTTAGAAAATTTGTTTTTTTTTTAAAGCGATGGAATCATTTTAAAAAGAAAATTTCTGTATTTGGAAATGTTTTGTAATTCAATAAATCTTATTTTTATATTTACAAAATAGTCACCTAATTCTTCGACTCAAGCTGAAGAAATATCAAATACATGTACAACTTTCATTGAAAAAATATGCTATGCTCGGAAATAAACAACGTGGCATTCCACTTTTCCAAAAAAATGGTGTCTTGCACAACAGATTTTTTTTCATATTTTAGTTTCTATTTTTGGTAAATACCACAAACTATAGCTAACAATCATTCAATATCATTTTCAAGTCTTTACGTGAATTTTCATGAATTTAAATATTTGGAAATTAAACGGGACAATTAAAAAAAAAATTTTTTGGTCGGGGCCCAAACTACACTATTTTTTGTATAAATAAAATGATTTGATTAATTTCAGCATATATTCATCGCGATTCAAATATAGATATTTGGATATTGTCTAAGGTTGAAAAGTGCATTTCATGCGAAGCTTCAAGAATTAAATTATTTAGTTGAGATTTATACTTTTTGTTGGAAGGTAATATTTTCGGGCTGAGAATTCTACTGCTTCATAGAAAATTTGTCTTTTTGCCTCGAAAATTGAACAGTTTCGTAGAAAACCTTTCTTGTTCAAACTTAATATTTTCGGGCTGAAAATTCAACTATTTCGTAAAAATTTTGTGTTTTTGCTTTGAAAATTTAACAACATGTTAGAAAATTTAAGTATTTGGTTGAAAATTGACATTATTTTATGGAATAAATATTTTTTAATATAGAATCTTATTTTTTAGTTGAAAATTGAACTATTTGCCTAAAAAGTCAGCATTATCGATAAGAAATTATCTTTTTATTGGAAATTCTGTACAGACACTTCTATTTAGAAAGGAGCACTATTTCCTATTTGTAGAACAATCAGTGCCGCTGTTTTTATATTTGAAATCCGAATTTTCTACAACAAAAATATAATAAAGTGGCAGCTCTATTGCGTTTGAACAACTCAGACGTTTCATTCTGTTTTCTTTACTGTGCAATAGGCAGTAGGTTAAATAAGTTATGAACAATATATTGTTCACAAGGGTAAAAAAAGTTTCCATTGTGCCTAATTTCTGGATGAGAAAAACATTCAGAACTGTATATAATTATGAAAAGAGTTTATAAATATGAAAAACATGAAAAATAGATAGGTTCAATAAAATAGGGCGACGGTGCAACATTCTGAAATCCATTTAAACAATAAGGTCATATTGTCGAATTATAAAACTGTCTTAGTTTCTCTCTAACTGTGAAACATCGCCTTCTGACTGTTTGATCAAAGATAAGAAAAATAAGAATTATTTACAATTCGAAAATGATTATAGATCAATATGGATCATAAATCAATTATGCATTACTAGGGTCCTCCTACGTTACGTTGCAACAGATTTCTGTTTTCGATTAAAAAAATTCTTCGGTTGTATATTTTCCTTCTTCTTTATATAAAGCAATTGTTCAGGAAAACTTCTAGGGATGATTAGAAATAATTAAAAAAACTTGAATAAGTATGAACTTGAGTGCCTAAGGAGGGTTATTTGAATTGTATAGCCTATTTCCTTATGCAAAAGATGCCTTGAGGTTTCTCTGAATAAAAATTGGTGAAATTTTCGATTCGAATTCTATTATTTGAGATATTTCCTAATGTAGTAGTGAAAAACTACTAATTGCTTGATAAGAATAGAAAAATTTATTTAAGACTGTCCATAATAATTAAAAAAGGTTACTAAAATGGAAAACGTGAATGCTGGAAAGTTGAATAAAACGACGCTATGATTTGACATTGTTGACTCTATCAGAACAATAAGAAGGTCGTATTGTGGAATTGGAAACCTGACGTAACCTGTCTTGAATTTAAAGACATCGCCTTCTGATTGTTTGAACGGAGTTAAGGAAAATCATAATTTTTTAGAATGTCAAAATGACAAGGACTCAATGGTCTCCAAACTCGATAGAACCCGAAAATAAAGATAAAAACATTATCTTTGATGAAGGAGGACAGAGTTGATCAAAATTCAAATAACGCAACAAACGGGTTCAAATATTTCCTTCAACCATATTTTTTCTCTTTTTTTGTGAAAAACATTAAAATGACGCAGGAGGTTACATGTGGAAAACTAGATGTCGGAGCGGGTTTTCCAATCCTTTTTAAAAGATTTGGCGACGAGCCTGATGAACCGATGATGGACGTATGCCCACTGACCTTAGCCATTTTGGACTACGTTTGTCCTCACGGTGGTTATCGACCCGACGAGAGTAGGTGGGTGTCTTGACAGGTGATCTCGGTAGACCGACGTAGATACGGGACAGAATCTGTATTTTGTGTGGTGAAAACTCCCTTGGCGAAGGTATTTGCCGCTTGGCAATCATTCGATCATTCGAGGCCAATTAAACCTTTCCTGAAGGGATCGAAGGGTTTCTTCTGTCCCAGGGTGTCCTGCGAGTCCAGAGTCATCATATTTAAATAAAAGTCGTTGCTGACAATTTTCCAGTACCACAAGTACCCAGGAGTCTTCAAGGTTTTGGTTTTGACAAAAGAATCCCTCGCTGGTTAGCTTGTGGCATTGGTTTGCAATTGTTAAGACACCACTACCTGCTAACATGCAACCATCACATCGGCACGGTTGCTTACGCCATGGCTAGAGAGTTTTTTTCCTCGGGACCATCCGCGGACTATTGTATGGGATGGTATAATGAGCCTACAATCACTTTCCTCCTGAAGTATTTCCGTGTGGGAATCAAAAGCAACTTTTTTCATCTGTTTTCGAAAAAAACTGGGGCATTAAAGAAATACTAACGCCATGAGAACAGTAATACGTTAACTTTTTATTGTAATTACCAGTTACTTGTAACATCTTGATTCTTCTTCGAATCAAAAAACAGTATTATATCTCATCTTTACATTTTCATAAATGAAATTAATGATGTGGCCGAAAATCGTCTGCGATGACTGTTTTAAAATTCTTTGAGATTGGGCGATTTTTGCCCAAGGGACATGCCTCGATTTCTTCTCGTGTCATATCTACAAAAGAGCCACTGTACATGTTTATTTTCACCCGTTTTTCAGTTGGTCTTCGGAAGATTATTCTTGTTGTATATATTCCTTCAAGAAAATTATTATTTTTCTCGAATATTGCGAAGACGTCACCATTGGACGCTGATAATACCATTTTCTCTTCGGTAGGCATGGACTCCAAGGTCTTACATCTCCCACACAACTGAATTGGTTTATCGCGAGGAAAAGTGTATTTTCGTATTTCGAATCGCAGGTTCGGATTCGTGTTGGGAATAAGTCGAACGAATCTAACTTTTTCAAGTGTATATCCAAGTACGCGTAAAGAAGAATGCCTGGCGATGGGAGATTGCAGCCTGGCCCCAAGAGAAGACTCGGCAGGTGTAGACCTGGACTTGGCATCAAGAGAAGATTCAGTAGGAGGAGACCTCGATCTGACACGAAGAGTAGGCTCCGGAGGAGGAGGAGACCTCACCGGTGAACCCAGAAAATGATGCCTGACAGGAGGCAGAAATCCTTCAGGAGAATAGTGTCCGTCAGATGAATAAGATGGTCTGGAACGAGGAACCCACGAAATAGGTTCGCCATTAGGCAGAAACTCGAACTGCAATCTTAACTCTGCAACAAAAAACAGAAGATTGAATTTTCTTTGTTTATCCTCTTCTATTGTATTTTTGTCTTGTGGCAAAAGGGGTATGTGTCGCGTACCCCTTGAGTCCAATTCTTGAACCATTTTCCGGGAGGAAAAGTACCAAAGCACCGGATTGAAGAAATTAACAGAACCTAGTGACTGAATTAGGTTAGGTAGTCTATAGACGTATACTTTCATTTTTCATTCTGGCATGTGTTTTCGCAGATGAAGTTTTTAAACTTTTTGGAATTAACCTAGGAAGATTTCTAATTTTCGATTAATTCTTTGGATTTCTGTTGGAATCCCACCGATAAAGAACTTGCGTTGAAGATCAAATATGCTGGCAGAGGAAGCGAAAAATCCGACAAAAAGTGCCTGGAACAAAATTAAAAATTCTCCCCCTCTTTATCCTTTTTCTCGTTTTCTCGCTTACATTCGTTCTGAATTAATCTAATACAGTAAGAATGTCCCATTATTTTAGGTTGAAACCTAATTATCTTCGGTCGAGAAATTATCATTGGCGGTTAAAAATTGTATTATTTGATGGACAATTTAATTCCATTATCAAAGATTCATCAAGCTTGTTGAAATATAATTCTTTATGGTTCAAAACTTAACTGTTTTTGGAATCGGATCTGGTCGGCACAGAATTGTACACGTTTTTTTATGTCAACACTCAGCACCACATGTATAGTCTCGGAATCCGACTCTTTTTTTGTTGTTTGAAAATTCATCGTTTCAGTTGAAAATTCATCTCTTTTGTTTAGAATTGAACTGTTTTTTTAAAAGTTTTTTTTTATTGAGAATGAATTGTTACGTTAAGAATTAATTATTTAATAATTATTTTTCTTAACTTCATTCATATTGTTGATGATTCATTATGTTTGTGAGAAAAATCCATTTCTTTGGATACAAGTTTATTAATTTTATTGAAATTTTTTTGTCTTTTGGTTGATGACTACTTTCTTGAACAAAAAATTGACCAAATTGTTATTTGCGATAAGCTCACAAGTATACATGAAATTATATATATATTATTATATTTACCGAAACAGTTGAGGATAACTGCCAAGAATAATACAAGCATACGAACAATCCTCATTTTTTTGAATTAGAGGAAAAAATAGTCAATATATTGATGTAGAATTTGATTAGCAATCTAACTTTTGAATATTCTAGTACTTCATTTCAAGAAGATTAGATAACACGTGAATATATCCTACAGTCGTTATCTCATAGATTATAGCTGTGAAGTTTGTCTTTCTCAGATATTTACATATCATTAGAGTTATTTTCAAGGAATGAATTATGATGAATAAATTTGTTAAAATTGTGTGATATCATAATTCATATAATCTTTTACATTTTACCGATATCATTTCTTTACACGAAAAATTTGTATTGAGTATACTATAACCCATGATTTTAAGCTTTGAAAAAGTAATATAAATTCTACCAAAAATGTTAGAAGAATTGAGAGGATAAATTTAATCGTTTCACATTGTCGAAGAATAACCATACGAAAATATTTCTTTCATTAATATTTTTTTTTTGTAATTCCCTGTCAAATTCAAGATTTGGAATATGAAAATCCTTAAAAACATGGCACACTTCAAGAGTTGAATAAAAGAAGATGAACGATGAGGAACATATATTGTCTTTCAGATAAAAAAATATTCATAATTAGGTATAATTTGAAACTTTTTTTATGTAATACTCTACAGAAATGTTAAAATTCAATTTTAAAAAGCCGTTTCAAACATTATACAACTTGAGGGGATTATATTATACCAGCAATCTCCCATACCTAGACATTTTCTAATAAAATCATTTTGCATATAACATTTATTCCTGTTAATCTCAAAAGATTTACCAAGGTTTTTGAAAATGCATTTTAGTTTGTGAGCGAAAAAAAACAAATTTGTATTTCCATTGTTTTTAACACTGTTACGAGGACATTTTTTTCCTCTTATGCATTTTCAAACTAAGAATACCGTTCTTTTTGTGGAACTTGCTAACAAATCCTTAGCAGTAACTCATTGTTAATATAGTTTGGCAATGTTTCACAAGGCAATAATTGCTGATTTTGTCTGCCTTAACCTGATTAACAAAAGCATTACTTGGTTAGTTTCAACGTTAAAACTTTGTCCTTCTGACACTTAATCAACATGTTGAAACATGAAGTTAAAATTTTCGAATATAGCCAGATAATTTTGCGTAAAAATCTATAAAAACAAGAAAAGTAAACTGATCCTGATAAAAATATAGAAGGAAACAATATATATGTTGCACATTTCAATTAAATTATAAAAAGTTAGGGGAAAACAGTTTCGATACCCAGAAGAGCACCAAATTCTCGACAAAACTTGAAAATTGATTATATTTGAATTTCTTTTCCAGCATTAAGAAAAATATAAAATGCAACGAATGCTTCACCCTCTATCCAGCCATGATATACGTTGCTGAAGGATTTTTTAAAGAAAAATTTGTTCCTAAAAAATTTAATTTCAAGAAATTAAAAATTTTTTAAAATTAAATCTGAAAATTAAAAATTATTTGAGAACTTTAAGAAATCAATGAATTTTTTAAATTATATTCCGAAAATGTGACATAACTCCACCATATTTAGATAATTACAATAGATTTGATAATCTTAGATTTTATGATTCTTTCAACAAAGTTAGAATTAATAGACTCTCTAAATTTGTCAAAATAAAAAATTCAAACATTGAGATTAGGGATATCCATTGTGAAATTTTCGACATCAACCAACAACTTAAGTTTCTACATGATAAGCTTATCAGACTTTTGCCTTTTAACATTTTTAGGAATTTCCTTATTTCTGAAAATATCAGTTACGACAATCTGTTTATAAAACACAAATTACAATTAACCAAAAAATTTAACAATTTTAATAATAGAAAAATCATTAGACAGAAAGTAAATTGTGAGACCCCTGATTCTTGGTTCAAGAATTTAACTGATTTCATAATTCCGAAGGGAGTAATTCAAATCATCTCTCTAGGACCAGGTCTTGCATTAAATTCTTGGAATAAAGAACAATTTTCTTCACAAGACTTTATAGCGTCGATTGAATTCGGAATTTGCCTTTAGATGGACACTACGAAATTAGGGTTCACTTTTCTCAAAACTTCTCTCAATTTTTTGGATTCTCCAATTTCTAATAAACCGATGCTTCAAGACAATTTAGATTTTGACTCAGCTATAAAATTTATTAAAGAAAACCCAGATGTAATTTTCCTCAAGTCAGATAAAGATACTACTGTAAGGCAGATACTACTGCAGCAATATAAAGATCGGAATACATGCAAAAAATGCTTTTTCTTTTATCAGAACAATCCAAATTCAAGGTAGTGCGTTTTGAGTATGCAGCCACGTAGAAAAAATCTAACAATGTTATAATCAACAGATGGGATCGCAATTCATACATTTCCTCTCAAGAAGCTAAAGAGCTTAAAGCTAATGCCGCTCTTATTCCTAGAGCATACGGACTCCCAAAAATTCATAAACCCGGTAACCCTCTTAGAATAATAATCTCTACTATCAATATTCCTACCTCTAAATTAGCGAAATTTCTGTCTAACATTTTGAAAACAATTAACAGAAAATCAAAGTATCGTGTTGAAGACAGCTGGCAATTTGTTGACGACATCACATCTTTCAAAGTTCCTGAACAGCATTTTTCTGTATCTTTATACGTTGTTAATTTGTTTCCTTCGATTCCGGTCAATCTAGCTCTACAATGTATCAAAAACAAATAGGACGAAATCGCTCCTTATACTAAAATACAAAGACATGAATTTTTTAATTGCCCTTGAGTTTTGTCTAAGATCCACATGTTTGAAATTTATGAATGAAAATTTTAAACAAATGGAAGGAGTAGCCATGGGATCTCCGCTCTCACCTGTGGCAGTGGACATCGCCAAAATGCTCTTGAAATTGATTGTCTTTCCAATTTAAATTTTGGCGTACCGTTCTATAAAAGACATGTGGATGATATTTTCATGATCATTCCAGAATCAAAATTAGATGACCTTTCAGAGATTTTTAACTCTCTTGACTCAAATTTGAAATTCACTTTCGAATAATGAAAAAACTACACACTCAACTTTTTAGATGTTTCAGCCATTAGGACTAATGATTAAACACTTCTCACTAATTGGTACCACAAACAAACTTGATCTGGTAGATATCTACATTTTCCATCATCACATCTTTGGTCGCAGAAGAGAGAAAAGATTTTCAGATTCATAGACAGGGCGATTAAACTAGCCTCATTTAATTTTAGAACACAGAATATTAAATTAATACAAAAATCTTAGACTGAAAATGGTTACTCTATAAATCTCATCAATAGATTGATTGGAATCAGAATTGATAATATATGCAACCAAATTGAGGAATAAACAAACTAATAATTGAAAAATTTGTACAGTTGTTCCATAGATCTCAGGTATAACAGAAAAATTTGCTACAATTTAACGACACAATAACATTAAAGTTATTCTCATATCAATCAAATCTAACTATTCCGTTTCCATCTCTGACCATTCCACTATAGAGTTGAGAAACACACACGTCGAAATTTTAATGTAGATAACATGACTGCTCTTAAAAGACACAGAATTGAGACTGGACACGATTTTGATTTTGTACATCAACAATTTTTAGCTGTGGAAAAAAATTTTTAATAAACGCTCAACTATTGAATCCTTTTTCATTAAAAAAAAAATCAGTTAACCTGAGATTTGAAAACTCCAAATTACCTCATTTCTACAGCTCTTTATGCAACATTTGAATGTCATTTTTCAAATGTATTTCAGTATAACGAAATTTCTTTAATTGTATCTGTTTTTCCAAATTAACGTCAATTCTCAGTACTTTCAAGAACACTCATTAACCCACCGACCAGAGATGATTTTAGAAACACTCGTTGAGTTTCCGAAGCTTAAGAGGACGCTCCAATTTTATGTGGAGTCTATTTCTCCATATAATTATTCTTTTAAATTACACTGATGTAGAAAATTTTATTGTTATTCTTTTACACATGGGGATGACTTAACTCTCAATAATGGTTACGTACTCAATTTTTGGTAAGTTAACATTTTTTCAAAACTATGTACGTATTTCTCTTAACATAACCTCTAACTTATTTTATGTCAACATTTGTAGCTTTAATATTTTTATTTTTCTTCCTCAATCACACAGTCATTTTAATGTTAGCTCACGCTAACATTAATATTCAAGTCAAGCTGAACAACTTCATCATGTATTTAATAAAATACATGATAAATAACATTATTAATGAGTTGATACATTTTCCCAAACAATATCATGGATTTCTATTTATTAACAACGGAATTTTTTACGTCGCTCTTTCTCATCGCTCACCTGGTGTTCCTGAAGTAAAACATTATTTATATCTTTTTTTTTAACTTATACACTATTCATTATACACACTATGATTTCCGGTTCGGATACGAAGACGAGTGGACGTGCGTGAGATCGGTGAGGAATTTTGGCATGATACAGACGGTAATGAGGGTAGTAGAGTACTAGTGAAGTGAAGAAAAAGGAGATGAAGTGGGAGGAAAAAGGTGGAAGTGAATATGTAGATGTAGAATCCATGGAGAAGGTGTAAGGAGCAATGTGAAAATTAGCACGTGTCAGTTTGGAGGTTAGGGGTCCAACCGGAAGGACAAGGAGAAGAGGCGCTGAGGGCTTGCGTAGAGAGAGCGTCAGCTGTGACGAGAAGGTAGTTTGACTACAGTGATGTTTGCAGCGGTGGAGAAGAAGAGAGAGGGAAAGAGAAGTCGCAGCGGGCAGGAAGAGTGAGAAAGTGTGCAGAGAGACATTGTTGTTAGCAACAGCCGAACAGCGAGATGAGTGATGACGGAGAGAAAAGGAAAAGGAAGATGGAGGCTTGGTGGGAGGTGATAAAAGTGGAATGGGAGAAAGGGAGGGAGCGAGGGAACCTCCACAACAAGAGAGAAAGGGATATTTTACTGGAGGAGATGGTGAAGATGCATATAAGCATCCAGGAGCTCAATGAGGAGATCAAAGGAGTTATGGAGAAGAAGTACTTAGCGGAGCCAAGGAAAGAGGGAGAGCAGTCTACAAGGGGAAGTGAGACAAAGGTTAAAGATGCGAGTTGCCAGACGGAGGAAAATGAGAGCACCTGGAAGAAAGCGCCAAGGGCTTTGACGAAGGAAGAGTGGGTCGTGGAGAAGGAGGACAGAGCGACGAGAAGGAGAAACTTGAAGGTGCTGGGGATCAGCGGAGACGAATGCGAGATAGTGAGCGTAGTGGGGAGCCTGGCGGCATGGACACAGAGGGTGGCAAGAGTTGAGCAGTCATGGAAGATTGATGGGGGAGTAATGCTCAAGCTAAGTTCGATGGAGAACAAAACGGAGCTACTGGAAGCTAGGGGTAAACTCAAAAACTCTGGTATGTGGATTGAGGAAGATTGAACAGAGAGAGGAGTTGGTGGAAGATTGGCTTCGAAGAGAGGAAATGGAACGAGAAGGAAGGCAGAATGGAGGTGATTCGGTTAGAGAAGAAAGAAGAGGACCACTAGGAAAAGAAGAGAAGGAAGAAGCAGACAATGATGAAAAAGTTAAAGTGAAAGCAGAGCAAGGTGGTTGGTTGTTATGGTGAGAGTATGTGTGGAAGGGGAATGGAGCGAAGTATGGGATAAGATGTGATGTACACCTGGGAGTAAAGTGCGGGAAGGAAGGAAAAAATGTTTGTTTTGGTGTGGGATAAGATGTGATGTGCATCTAGGAGTGAAAAGCGGGAAGGAAGGAAAAAATGTTTGTTTTGGTGTGGGATAAGATGTAATGCATCTAGGAGTGAACAGCGGGAAGGAAGGAAAAATGTTTGTTTTTGGACACATTAGAAGGTGAGAGGTAAAGAGAAAAGAGCGAAGAAAGGGAAAGGAGGTAGAGACAATAAGCTGAGTTTAGGAAATTTTAATTGGACAGTATGACAGTTAGGGTAAAGAGAGTTTTTGTGACTGTAGCATAGGAAATAGCATAGGAAAGAGGATGAAGTAGATTACAGGGAGGGCTTCCGTTTCCGCAATAGGTTAAGTTGGGGTAACAAGTTTGTGAGGAGAAGCTTTATAATGGTTTTTTGAAGACTCTCAAACCCGTAAAAGGGAGAGAGTATAATAAATATACATAAATACATTATACACACTAAAAATCACGTTATTTAAAGATATAATATATTTTTCTAAAATTTGTTTTTTACTCTAAACAAAAAAAAATTTGTATTCCATATCTCGATGTTCTTGTTATATCTCTTTTACAATAAATTATTATTTTTAGCAGGCTTGAAAAGGGACCGTATGGGGTCCGAAACGTTGCCAACTATATATTTCTATTAACTCGTTGTTTATTTGTTTGGACCTTGAAATACCGAAAACTTCTTAGGACACTAACCAAAGGTCAAACTGAAGAAAGGATGCACCACCACATTTTGATCCTACATCAGATCACAAATAACGTTATATTGAAGTTTTTCATGTTTATAAATGCAGTTAATAATTTGGCCGAAAGTCGTCTACAATTATTGTTTTAAAATTCCTCGAGATTATTTGATGATTGCCTAAGGGAGTTGCGTCTATTTCTTCACCAGTCATATCTCTAATTGCGCCACTGACCATATTTATTTTTACGCGTTTTTCTATTGTTTTGCCCGAATTACATCTGACTGTATAGATTCCACGAAGAATTCTATTATTTTTATCGAATATTGCAAGAATGTCACCATTGGACGTTGATAATACCATTTTTTCTTCAATTGGCATGGGATCGAGGGTCCGATATCTTCCTCTTACTTTAATTGGTTTATCGCGGGGAAAAGTGTATTTTCTTATTTCGAATCGCAGGTTCGGATTCTTGTTGGGAATAAGCCTAATCAATCTAATTTGTTCAATTTTATGTCCAAGTACGCGTAAAGAAGAATACCAGGCAGAAGTAGGCCTGGACCTGGCACGAAGAGACGACTCGGCAGTTGGATATCTGGACCTATCACGAAGAGAAGATTCAGCAGGAGAAGATCTGAACCTGGCACGAAGAGAAGGCTTGGTAGGAGGAGGATACCTGACCACGGAACTCGAAAACTGATGTATGATAGGAGGCAGAGATCCTTCAGGATGATTTCTGTCAGGGAAATAAGAAGGCCTGGAACGAGGGGCACACGGGATAGGTTCGCCGTTAGGCAAACACTCGAATGTTGAACTCAACTCTGCAACAAGAAAAAGAGAAATAAATTTTCCTTGTTTATTCTTCTCCGTTGTATTTTTATCTTCTGGCATATATTGCTCTTTCGGAGAGAGAAGCACCTAACCTCATTTCGTTAACGAGTATTAATGCTTTAAAGTGACCGAAATAACGTTATCTCTTTGACTAGATAAGATTAGGTACTTAGTTCATTGACCACATTGAGTTTTTAGATTCTTATTATTTAGATTTGTGTGAACTTTAACCTCCCCAGTTTTTGTCAAATGTCCAAGATTAAAAAATTCTATGTGCGGCTAGTCATAGTAATTGAGAAGTCGAACAATTTATCTTTGACACCTTTTTCGATAAAAGAAAAATTTTCAGAGTTGTAGCATTTTCAAAATTAAAAAAATCAAAGGAAAATAAAAATTGTAAGCCGAACAACGCATGATATGAAGAAAAGTTGAAAAAAACGTTCATTTTTGAAAACCCTATATGAATATTATACAAACTTTTCATATTTTCTTGAAAAATTGAGAAATAAAATTTTGATTACACGAAACATAATGAAAAATGAAAAATTTCGTTTTTCGGTCAAACTATGCAAGATATGGAAAAAGATACGAAAACAAAAATTGAGCAGCCGAAAAAGATCTGAAAATTTTTTTTCAATCACTTTTTGATAGGACGCATATTTCTTGCTTGATTCATGAAAAACAACATTGCAAATGGAAAAAATTAAATTCTAGGACAAACGACACAAGCCAAAAAAAAAATAGACCAAATTTCTTCACAGAAAAGAAGAGCTACAAATATGTTTTTGTTCGTTCTTAAATTGGATAGGTAGTTTTTATCTTATTCGTGAAAAATAAAATTTGAAAAAAAATAATATTCGAGAAAACAACGTAAGGTACAAAAAAATTGATAAATAAAAGTTGTTGACCCACAAAAGATGTATAAATTAGTTCTTATTCATTTTTTCATCAAGCCCGTAATTTTTGTTTTATTCATGGAAACATGATCAGAAATAAAAAGTAAAATTTTCTGGACAAACGACACAAGGCACGAAAAAAGGTGAGAAGACTACGAATATGATAGTGAAAACTGCCGCAAATTTGATTTTCATGAGAAAAATCAGGAACAAACATATAAAAACATGTTGGAAAGGGAACCTATGCGACCTACCCTATTAGTGTGACCAGTCACAGGGGTCCATTCCAGACCCCCGATGAGACGTTAAAAATGGGAACCTAGGTGACCTTAATTATTTCTATGATCAGTTTCACCCCGATAAGAGGTTGAAAGGGGAATTCATGTGACCTAAGTCATTTCTGTGACCAGTAACAGGGGTGCCTTACTGCTCACCATGAGACGTTGGAAAGAGGTACCTACGTGACCTACATTATTTCTGTGGCCAGTCTCGGGGGTGCGTTCCCGCCCCCGATGAGATATTGGGAAGGGAAATCTATGTTACCTACATTATTACTGTGACCAGTCGAAGGGGTGCATTTTTACCCCCATGAGACGCGGGAAGGGGGATGATATGTGACGTACGTTATTTCTGTGACCAGTCACAGGGATGCCTTCCCGCCCCCCGTGAGACGTTGGAAAGGGGGTATGTAATCCACGTCATTTCTGTGATCGCAGTCACACGGGTGCTTTCGCCCCGCTCCCTAAGAGACGTAGAAAAGGGGATGGCTTGTGATCTACGTTGTTTTTTTCACCAGTCACAGGGATTTCCTCGCACCTCAGAAAACTAAAATACCAAAAGGGTCAAACTGCCCCGTAGATTAAGAAAAACCAAAAGGCTCGCCCCTTAAAAAAACTAACGAGTCAAACTGCCCGATTATATTGAAAGGAAAAACAAAGGGGGACTCTATGATTGTATTGAAAAAGACGAAGGGTCCAAACTGTGACCAAAAGACTAAAAAATAAAAATAAGCGTCAAACTGCGCTCTATGATCAAGAAAAATAGAAAAGGCTAAACCACCCTAAAAACCTATGGTTCAAACTGCCTTATTTAATTAAAAAACAAGCGGCCAAATTGCTCCAAAGAACTAAAAATGAAAAGACGTTGAATGGTTCCATAAGATAAGGAGAAAAAGAAAGGCTGAACTTCCCTGAAAAAACTGAAGGGTCAAACTGTCCGATTATAATCATTAGACCAATTATAGTTTATGTCTCATTCATCTGGGTGCTAAAAACCAGGTCGGATAGATCCAAGAGTCGGCTGGAAAGCCTGCAAATGGTATTACAGACTTCCTTTCAGAGCGGAATATAGGAGTGCTAGAAGAAAGCTGATTTACTCGAAAAAATTTGGACTATAAAACCCTCAACGGACCTGAGTCATACTGCGGAGCCTTTTGTGCTTTAGTTAAGTATGCTAAAGAAAGGGCATGTTAACGTTAGGAAATATATTCCACAAGCTCAAGCACTCTTCCATCCTTCCTCAGTGTTGTCCTGTCTACATTTGGAGTTGTAAAACAATTTCTCAAAGAGGAGGAACACTATGAAGAGGTAATTCTTCCTCTCAATTTCTGTGATTATAAACAAAATACTGCACTTAGGTTAAAATTGAT
Source organism: Andricus quercusramuli (assembly GCA_932178445.1). Taxonomy (NCBI): domain Eukaryota; kingdom Metazoa; phylum Arthropoda; class Insecta; order Hymenoptera; family Cynipidae; genus Andricus; species Andricus quercusramuli. The sequence goes on from CAKNXH010002316.1 coordinate 429,431, forward strand.
TTTTTATTACTTCTTACTGTTTTTTTCTGAACTCTGATGCTATGTTCAACTCTTGAGTTTTCTCTTATGTATTTGGCTTTCAAGTTTAGCATACGAGACCAGATTTTTTTCTTCTGATTTTAGTTTAATTCAACCTTGAAAAAGACACAAAGCCGTGTCGAAACGACGGTTAATTTTATGGAGTTGGACACCTTTATTTATTTGAAATAAAGGTTTGGGTTTTTATTTGGAACAGATGACCAACATAATTTCACCTTTTTCTCCTCTTTGAGAAATTGTTTTACATCTCAATCACCTTCGAAGACAGGCTTCATTTAAGACATTGATTTCTGAGTTTCTGGAAAACTTTCTCAAAATATTACTGCTTTTATGGATTATCTCATACATTTGGAGTTCTAGGTCCTTTTAAATTCTGACCTCCTTCACCCAGTCTCAACTGTAAAGATATTGTCCAAAGCCTCAGTTTCCTTTCACCTTCCCACCTGACCAGGGTATTTCTTGGAGGTCAGGAGCCTTTCACTCTCCTATTGACTGTAACAATGTTCATAGGAACAACTCAAAATCACAACACTACCGTCAGTCACCGCGCGATTTTGACACCACCGTCGTCCACCTCACGACCATTAAAGCACCACCAGCCAAAGCAGGACGATACTATAGTGCGTTCTGAAGCCTAAATTATATCTGATTCTAAAGTAGCATCTGATTTGACACTACAATTTTAGCCACTTCACGGTCACAGCACGGACAAAAAAACGCTATACCTTTATAAACAAGTCTTTATCACAGAGAAATTTCCGTAATTGATTACAATGATATTGAACCAGTAAGAGTAGGATTCGGGCTCAGGTAGGTGGGTTTTGTTTACTATCTTTGTGCAAAATCTCCTTATTTTCCCTGTGTTTAGAATGTTTTGGCCTGTAACAAATCTTCTTATGTAATTTGTGGATAACCGCATAGGAGTTTACAATATGTGCATTAATACATATGGTGTATTTTCGGTAAGCTTGATAATGTATTTGAAATTATAGATATATTAATATACTCACGAATAGTATTGAGGATAATCGCCAAGGATAAGACAAAAGTATATACAATCATTATCTTTTCTATTAAGAGAGGAAGGTAATCAATGTATTGATTAAGAATTTGATTAACCACGTAGCCAATGAAAATTCTAGTGCTTCATCGGATCGTATAATACATATGTATATCCTATAGTCATTATCTCACGTTTTGTAGGCGTCTATATTGTCTTTCTTAGATATTTACATTTCATTATAGACTATTACAAAGAATAGAATATAGCCTTCGAATTCGTTGAAACTGATGTCACTATTTTTATAATCTCTCAAGTACGTTTCAGCGAAATTCGATGTTCAAATAACTTTAGATAGCGTCTCCTATAACAGACCATTCGAAGCTTCTTGGAACAAATATAAATTATACAAAATATACGAAAAGATTTGGAAAGATAAATTTTATTCTTTCATATTGTCTGAAAATAAAAATTGTCATGAGATCTTTTAGAAATTTATCAGGAAAGAAGAAGTTGTTCTGAAGAGCTGCTCGTGAAAAAAACAATGACAACACCAAATCCCGTTGCCGACTACCATAGAATTGACGGAGTTTATCAAGACGGATAGAATACGATGAACTGGCCACGTCTCAATGGTTTTAAGCAGACGCATCGACTGCATGCTCTCTAGTGCAAGAAACGCATAGATCTCTCGTACTTTTCGCAACAACTGATGCAAAATCGTGCCATGTAACTCCTGGAACGCCTACTCTACCGTACCGAGAACGAGCCGGCAGCGAAAAAAGAAAGGCGAAGCTAAGACCAACCACCGGCGAGCATCCATATAGGAAGGGTGATTCTTTAGGGCTGAAATTTATTTGAAGCAAAGACGATTTTGTGGTATTTTCGAGGACCCCAAGCTCGACGACTGTAGCGCTTTACGATATCTTAGCGCGAAAGAGACCTGCTCATACTTGGGCGTCATAGAGAGATGCACTTAGGACGTACAATCCATACAAGATGTTCTTCGATTCAGATATAAACGTCTTATCCGACAGATTTAGTATTTTGAACCATTTGGGAGGAAATAATCATCTACAGCAAACATGTTTAGTGTCCCAGTACTACTCGATCAATTTGGAGTAGTAACTAACATTTGCTTTCTCTAAATCACCCGGATTGAAGTCGGGCATGAAGGGTTTCATTTTGGCTTACCAAGACGGTGTGATTTCTACTGCAGCATACCGTCGCCACATTTTGAGCTAAGGCATTCCCGAAGATAGCAGCACAGCGTGCCATGCAAATTCCGACCACCTAGGACACATATCAGCTAGTTGCTCAACTCAAACAGGAAACTCTCCAGAGGAAATAAGAGTCATATCTGGAGAATGACAAGTGCTGTGAATACTAGACCTACATTATTATTATTATTATTATTATTATAGATTAGCAGTTCGAACTCGAAAGTTCATTGCCTCATCTACCCGAGACCGCCACACATCTCTATCCTGTGCATCCTCCATCCAGTTTAAGTAATCATGTCCTAGTTCTTTTAAATCATCCCTTACATTTTTCTCCCATCTGTTTCTCGGTCTGCCTAAGGGTCTCTTACCAATCGGTCTCCCTCTTAAAACTTGCGCCACTGTTCTTTCATTTCCCATTCTTACTACATGCACCGCCCATCTTAGTTTACGCGCTTTCATTACTCTATTAATATTTGCTGACCCGTAGAGAGCATGCAGCTCATCATTATGCAGTTTTCTCCATTCGCCGGTCTCTTCGTCCCTTTTTGGACCATAGATTTTTCTAAGTAGTTTATTCTCAAAAACTCTAAACCTATTCTCCTCTCCTTTCGACAGCGCCCACGTTTCGCACCCGTACATGACGACCGGCATTATTATTGTTTTGTAGATTCTTACTTTGATGTTTCTAGATAGCAATCGCGATTTTAATAGTGTGTTTGCTGCATAATAGCACCCATTGCCAGCGTGCAATCGCGCGTTGATTTCCGTTTTAATCTTATTTTCGCTAGTTATAATTGACCCGAGGTATTTAAACTCGCTAACCCTTTCGAATTTCATATTTCCGGCTGTATATGACGACGGTCATATATTTTGTTTTCGTTTCGCTAACCTCCATGCCAATATCTTTGGCTTTTGTGATCAAGATTTCTGCATTTTTTGCTACCGTTTCTTTATCATCCCCTAGTATGTCGAGATCATCCGCATATCCAAGAATTTGTATTACCCCATTGAGGGTAGCACCGGTCGGATTCGCCTGCACTTGCCTAACCACGTATTCTAAAACTAAGTTAAAAACGACGCACGAAAGTGCATCGCCCTGTTTCAGACCATCGCGGATCGAAAACTCTTCAGATAGCCTTCCGTTTACGCGTACTCTTCCCCTACTGCCGCTTAAGCAAATTTCGATAAGTCTAACCAATTTTCTTGGCACACCCAAGAACTCCAGGATCCAGTACATTCGCGCGCGTATAATAGAGTCGTAAGCTTTTTTAAAATCGATAAATAGCTGATGCACTGCTTCATTAAATTCCCATTTTTTTTCTAGCAGTTGTCTAATTGTGAACATTTGATCGCTTGTAGATCGGTTTCGGCGGAATCCACACTGGTAATCCCCAATGATTTCCTCGGCGAGAGGAGTTAGCCTACCTAAGATTACATTGGACAGGATCTTATAACACGACGACACAAGTGAAATTCCCCGATAATTGTTACAGTTCATTTTATCGCCTTTTTTGAAGATAGGAATAACAATAGAGTCATTCCATTCCTCTGGAATGCGTTCTGTTTTCCAAACTGTGCGTATTAATTTACAAATTTTTCTTTTGAGGCAAGGGCCTCCATTTTTTATCAGTGCAGCCGGTAGGTCATCGATGCCCGCGGCTTTGTTATTTTTCAACTTCTTTATGGCCATTTCTATTTCTACATCAGCAGGATCATCAATTAATAGATCAGCAGTGTGGATTTCGCCGAGATTAACTTCAACGGGGGCTTCGCGTACATTCAATAGTTTATCGAAATATTCTTTCCATAAATTCAGTCTCTCTGTCGCATCGGCTACTAGATTGCCATTTTCGTTCCTCATTACTTCCGTTCTACTTTGAAAGCCTTTCCTTATAAAATTTATTCCCCTGTACATCTCGCGCGGGTTATTCTGTTTATTATGCGTTTCTATTGCTAGTATTTTATTCTTTTCCCACTCCCTTTTCTTGGATCTATAGAGCCTATTTGTACTTTTACTAATCTCGAGATACTTCTTATGTGTTTGATCGCACTTATTTTGTAAACTACTTAGTCTGGCCTTCCAACGTTTTTCAAACCCGAGTTTGCACTCTTCGTCATACCATGGTTTGCTTTTTGTTACTTTCTTTAAACCTATCGTAAGTTTCGCGGCTGTCTTTACCGCCTTTTTTATATTGCTCCATAGGGTTTCTGGGTCCTCCTCGTAATTATTGTTATCGTCTCTCTGTTCTTGGAGAGCATCAAAGCTATTAGAAATCTCAACTTGATAATTTAATGTTTCTGTTGCTGTTTTGAACTTATCTATATTGAAACGAACTGTTTGCTCTGTGCGGCTTGTTTTCTTAGTTATCGCTAGCCTAGATCTTATTTTTACTATCACGAGAAAATGGTCTGAATTTAAATCCGCTCCCCTATACGATCTTATATCGAGAATGTTTGTATGACGTCTTCTGTCAATTAAAACGTGATCAATCTGATTGTGAGTGTTACCATCTGGTGATCTCCAGGTGGCCTTATGTATATTTTTATGCTTGAAATATGTGCTTTTGACAACGAGGTTCTTTGAAGCTGCAAAGTTTATTACTCTAGTTTCATTATCATTACTGACCTCATGCAAACTTTCTGATCCTATTGTAGGCCTATACATCGGTTCTTTTCCAATTTTCGCGTTGAAATCTCCCAATACCATTTTTGCGTCAAAAGCTGAGAACTTGTCAAAAACCTGCTCGATTGTTTCGTAAAAGAGATCTTTAGTGTCTTCGTCTTTGTCCTCGGTGAGGCAGTGCACATTGATTAATACCTGTTTGCTGAAAATACCCTTCAGTAAAATGTATGATAACCGATCGTTAATGAATTGCATGTCGATAACCGCTTGCGAGATTCGTTTATTAATAAGAAAACCGGTCCCCAGTCTCCATTACTTAGCTCCCCCATAGTGAAAAGTATAGTTATCCTTAGAAATTGACGCGAAATCGCCCGGCCAGCATGTTTCCTGGAGTGCTATTAAGTCAGTATTGTAATCATTTGCTATCTTAATGAGTTCGCTAAATCCGCCAGTACTTAGGCTACGCGCGTTTAGAGTTCCCACCCTTAGATCTTTAACTGTAGTTTTTTGTTTTTGCAAGTTAGCCATGGTAGTTTCAAGATAATCCGCACGTTAGGATCCTATTCCGATCGTAGGTAAGTCCACTGTCCCAGGAGTGATAACCCCCATACCTCCCTAGGTCTAAGTATGGGAGCTTTCCGACTCTGACAAGGACCATGTCAACTTGTCGTCAGACACATTACAGTTTCATCCTCGTATCCTAACGTCCCCCTGCAAGGCAGCGCGCCTACTGGCATCAATACCCCTTCGGCCCTATACAGGCGAATCATTCCACACATCCCTTGCGGGCAGTGTCATCGCTGCGGTGTCCAATGGGCAGCAGGATTTTTCCCTTACAAGATTTTTAGTTTTGGTTCGGGCAGTGTTTCTAGGTGGATACACGCTGCACCTCGGCCTGCCAGGACCCACCCATTGCGTATGAACGCAATTGGTGGGTCCCCCCAAGCCATGGTCATCGTGTTTTCTACCAGTGCTAGGCCAACATCTTAGGCTGGGCTCACCACACCCACGACTGGTTCCTATCGGCTGTCCGCGGCTGCTTATTCTTGTATTTCCAGCTAACCTGAGGGGCTGTTCAGCCTAACGGGCCGTTCCTCTATCCGCAACCCGAGGACGCGCTGCGTAGTGGTGACAGGAACCCACCGAGCAGACTAGACCTACATATTCTTGAAAATTGTTTCTGTAGTGCACTTCAAGTCTCACAAAGTACTCCGTGACTTTCAGAAACGAAACATGTTCGTTATTGATTTTTCGGCATCGACAGACAAGAACATTACATCCAAGGAGAATAGAAAGAGAGGGAGCCATCCCTAACCCCCCCCCCCCGTTCGGGGGGGGGGGCCGGGACATCCCCCACACTGGGAATTGTTCCCGCGGGGGGTCGGGGGGTCTCGATAAAGTCAACGTGGACTAGGTTGGTCCAAAATTATTTGTACAAAATCCGTTTTTATATAGTTCCATATGAGATTACCAGTAGTCTGAAATGAATTTTTCTTTTCTACTTTCTCTCCCTTTCACATTAAGTCCTTCAATATTTTTGTATTCTTTATTCCAATGCTGATTATCATATGATTGAATTCCATATCACCAGTTTCTGTAATGAATTTCCTATAATCCATGGAATATTTGGTAATTTTATGAAATCTTTTGCAATCCCATGCAATCTTGCATGTCTTCGGCATTGAAAAATGCCAAAGCTGAAAATGTTCACCATTGAATGAAGTAAAAGTGCACTGTAACTTGAAGCGCTCAATGTGAGACTCTTCTGAATTTTATACTTAAAAAATTGAAGCTTGAAAAATGTTTAATCCAGAACTTTTGAATTCAAATTCTCAATAATCTACATATATAAAATAGAATTTTCAGCACTTTCCGACTGAACTATATCAAAATCATCTCATTCAGATCCCAGTATTTGTATTTATCTTCATAAACTGAATTTCCGACGTAAATAAGTATATAAAGTTAAAGATTTTATTGTTCAAAGCTCTGTAGGCTTGGAGGTACACATTCTCATCGTGACACACATGTTACGCGCTAGATTTCTAATACTTTCTCAATCATTTTTTTTTTATACCATTAAGCCGTTTCCCTTTCGGCGAGCCTCTAGGGGTAGGCGTGACACTACCCGATTCGGGTAGTGTTTCTAGGTGGATAGTTTCTTGTAGTAAATAACTACAAGTGTGGGCTCACCACACCCACGACCGCCAACAGCAACGCAGTAGTATTATTCTCGAACGGTCACCCATCCAAGTACTAACCGCGCCCAACACTGCTTAACTTCAGTGATCTAACGGGAACTGGTGATTCCAGCGTGGTATGGCCGTTGCTAATAATAATGAATGATAACAAATTTGTACTATTTTTTGGTTGAACAACTTTTATCTATAATTTGTTTCTCGTACCTCTCGTTGTTCTTCCAGAAATTTTTATTTCTTATTTTTGATGTTATTTTTTACGATTGAAACCAATACTGCCTGTCCTATAAAAAAGTGATTTATAGAAAATTTGTAGGTGTGTTTTAGTACACAATTTTTGTTCACTATTTTTTTTCGAAGCTCGTGTCCTTTTTCAATTTTATTTTCAATGATATTTTTCACGATTGATACAAAAACTATACGCGTTCTTTCGAAAATTTATTAGTAACATATTTGTATCTCGTTTTTGTGTGAACAACTTTCTTCTATTTATTTTTTTCATGGCTTGTGTCGTTTATCCAAAAATTCAATTTTTCATTTTTAATATTGTTCTTTACGAATGAAACAAAAACTACAAATTTGTAGATCTCCTTTGGGAGCACAAATTTTTTCTATTTCTATTTTCTGAATCTTGAATAGTTAGACTACGAAAAGGAATTTTTGATTTTTCATCATTTCTTGTGCGATCTAAATTTGAATTTTCGATTTTTCAAGAAAATTCGAAAAGGTTGTTATAATAACCTTGTCGGGCTGTCAAGAAGCAACGTTTTTCTTTTCTTGACGTTATTCCATATAAGTACCCAAGTAACACAAGTACCTAAGTACTACAAATTGCAGTACATGAAATTTTCGAAATAGAAAACAACGGATTAAAGAATTATTTTAAACCTCCTGTGTTCTTATTCATTAGGGAATGCCATTTTCCTGTTTTCAATGTTTAAGGGATGCTAAAAAATCCCTAAAGATCAAAGAGGTTTTCAGAAAAAAAAACATTTCACTGAAATAAACATTTTTCTATCAAAATACATGCAAAAATTAAAACTTTGAGGAGTGCTTGTCTAGAAACTGTCCATTTTTCTCACTTTTTTTTCTCGAATTTTTAGTTTGCAGGTTCGAGAATTAAAAAAAAATTATATTCAGAATTTTTATTAAGAGACTATTTACTGTACATTTGGTGCGGGTTTCTTTGCTACGCTTGGGAGATTGATGATAGGATATAATCCCGTCATACCCTATAATATCTAAATCAGCTTTTTAAAATTTAATTAAAAAATGTGTATAGGGTACTTTATGAGAAAGTTTTCTTGATGTATTTAATTATTAATGTTTTTCGTGATTATCTGAGAGACAATATTTGTTTTGTAGCCTGTTACTGAGGCAGATTTCGAAACTATAGTTGAGGCTCACAAAATGTTCGTACCCATACAATAAAACTAAGCTGTCGTTACAATTTATGAAATTTTTATCCGAATTCTTGTAAATAATACAATTATCAGAGTTTCAAAACCTGAAATAATATCAATTACACAATACAAATTTTATTAGTAAAATTATATGTGTAAATTCAAACAAAATCGATCGAGATGTATACAGTATATTTCAAATACTTCTTTTGAAAATTTCAAAGAAAATTCGAATAATTATGTAGCATTTCAAAGAATTTCAACTTTTAAAGAATTGCTCAAGAATCGAGGAATTGTATAGAACCTACAATATGAACAATATGACGGACACGACGCGCGAGAGTGTTCAATTTTGATCGTGGAGCAATAGGATTTTTTTATTCGATAAGGGAAATCTTCATTATACAGAATCAATAAAAACCGGAAAATCGATTTTTCGGTCCTAAAGCTGGGTTCTCTACGCCACACAAACACACATAACGGTACGTGTCAAAGAATTTTGAAAAGTTTCCAAAGATTTCAAGGAATTTCACAACATTCAAGGTTATATAGCATCTCTAAATATTTGACAGGTTTTGAAAGATTTTCCGTATATTTCAAGGGACCCCCTTCCCCTTCCACGGACATTAACTCAAGGCCTACTAATTACGTCTTGACAATCTTAGGCCTGGACAAATCATTATAACTCTGGAATAACTTTCGTTTTGAAATATTTTTGCAATAGAATGTAAAGAAAATTTTTTCATCTGCTTCCAAAAAAGAGAGCCTGGGGCATTGTCGAAATACTAAAGTCATGAGAACGATATAACATCAGCTTTTTATTGTAATTAGCAGTTACTTGTAACAGTTTGATACCATTTCGGATCACAATTAATTTTATATTTACGTTTTACATTTTTATAAATAAAATTAATGGTGTGGCGTAGAGTCTTCTGCAATAAAAGTTTGAAAATTCTTTAAGATTGATTGACGACAGCCTAATGGAGATGTCTCGATTTCTTCTTGTGTCATATCTTTAATTGCGCCACTGTCCATGTTTATTTTCACCCGTCTTTCAATTGGCCTGTTTTTTAAATATCTTATCATATATATTCCACGAAGCATTCTATTATTTCTCTCGAGTATTGCAAAAATGTCACCATTGGACGTTGATAATACCATTCTTTCTTCGATTGGCATGGGCTCCAGGGTACGATGGTTTCCTCTCACTTGGGTTGGTGTATTGCGAGGAAAAGTGTATTTTCGTATTTCGAATCGCAGGTTCGGATTCGTTTTGGGAATAAGCCGAACGAGTTCAAGTTGTTCAATTTTAAATCCAAATATATGTGAAGGAGCACGCCTATCAGTAGGAGAACTGGACCTGACATGAAGAGAAGATTTAGTAGGAGACCTGGATCTGGCACGAAAGGCACACTCGGCAGGAGGAGGAGTAATGACCGGAAAACCCGGAGAAGGAGGTCTGCCAGCAGGAAGAGTTCTTTCAGGAGGATGTCTGCGAGGAGAATCATCAGGTCTGGAACGTGAGACCCACGGAATAGGGTCGCCATTAGGAAAACAGTCAAACGTTGAACTTAACTCTGCAACAAGAAACAAAGAATTAAATTTTCCTTGTTGGTTTTCTTCCGGTATATTTTTATATTCTGGCATATTTTCTGCCACGTCGCAGGTCTAGCTGCCACGGCGGGTTGAGACAAAATCTCGTGGCAGTACTTACTGCCGAAGCTACAACCTGTTGTTGTAGCTTCCCTTGTTAGCGGTTGGAGTACTGGAGATTAAAATTTAATACAAAACATTTTTAAAATGGAAAATTAGAATTTTGCGACTTCGGAATTCGAAATCCGTGAATGTTTCCAATCGAAAAGAATGTAAGAAACATCTAAAAAAATAAAAAATCAACCTTCACGGTTAGAAATACGTATAGTTCATAATATGTGACGTGCGCCGAAGAAAGGGGGCTTACTCAGAAAAGTGTGATTTTTTAAGGCGAGCGGTCGAAGTCGACCGGATAGACGCGACTATGAGGAGAGAGGGAAGACTCACGAAATCTTCCCTCTCCACTTACCACTACATTATGATGAGGAAAGAGATAGGTCGTAGACGCGGCTCTCGAGCGAAAGCCTGACCTCTCGGGTACCTAAAAACTCAATTATTAGCAATAATAACAATCGAAATTTTTTTTCTATTGTTTCATTGAAAAAAGCAACTCAAAAACTATCGAAAGGTGTAAAAACCTTGATTTCGATTTTTTTAGAGTAAGCCCCCTTTCTTCGGCGCACGTCTCATATGATTGATACACAAGGGTGAAATTTGAAAAAGGAGGGAAAAAGGCACTATAATAACTGGTTGAAAAAACATTTTTCCATGAAGCCCTTAAACGTGATATTCCCAAAAAAGGAAGATTGGTACGATGAACAGAGGAGAAGTGAATCATTTAGAGTGGAAGGACTCGTCTGGTACACCTCAGTCTCGTGGGACTTGAATGCATCTGCTCCTTTGTAATATCAATAGTAATAATATATTTGGTTCAAAATAAGTATTTCAACATCGAAAGTTAATCTTCTCTTCTTTTAGAATCCGTTTATTAGTTGAAAATTCATCTTTTTGGTCAAAAATTCTGGTTTTTGATTGAAAGTTCAACTATTTGGTTAAAAATTCACCTTTTCTTCCGAACATACAATAATTTCACATGAGAAGTTCTGGATTTGAGGGAATTTGAATTCAATTTGATATTTTAAGATTCTACCAAACCCCTCAAAATCATCTTACGTGATTTATAGAACACCCTTTAGGAGTGTACCATATGTGTACATGAACTTATGGTACGAATTCTGTTCCAATTCGGACACTTTTTTAATTCCAGTTACTAACACACACACATTTTGGATTTCCCCGAAGGGAATTCAGATCAAAGTCGTACCTATTTCGGAAAAAGTCAAATAGAGTTTTGAAAAAAAGCGAATAGGATAGAATGCTGATTAAGTCGGACAAATTTCTATTAGTGGTAAAGTTAAAATTGTAGATATATCATAGAATTATTATATTTACCAATAAAATTGAAGATAATACACAAGGATAAGACGAGAGTATAAATAATCACCATCTTCCCGGATTAAAGAAAAAAGGAATAATTGTATTAATAAAGACTTCAACAAGCAATGTAACTAAAGAATATTCTAGTGCTTCATTGGATTTTATAGTACATACATGTATATTTTTATAGACATTATCTCATATATTGTTAGCGTCAAGCCCGTTTTCAGTTATTTACATTCCATTAGAGTCAGCTCTGAGAAATAAAATATTGTCTATACAAAATTCACTGTTTACATAAATAATTTATATCGTGTCTACTATAGCTCACAGTTTAAAGCTTAAAGATAGGAATGCAAGTTTTATGAAAAAAGTTTCAGCCATTTTCAATATGAATTCTTTCCTTTCATATTATTGAAGAATAAAATCTGTTATCAAAAGTATCCTCGTCTAACTTGAAGTTCTGACTCCATTTCAATAAAAGTTGGCAGCTGATTGAATGCCCATTAAACAATAAGTTCAATTGATGGTATAAAGAACTTCTAGTGGAAGAAGTCAACTTTTACATACCAACATTTGGCCCGCATTTTCACCTTATATTTTAAGTCGGAGACGCCCATTTTGCAGTGGCTAGTGTTAGGACCCTCTGTACTCGAAATACAGGTCAATAACTTGTTTGAACAATCTGTATAGGATCTTTACAACTATCCTGAACGACAAGAATTGTTCGAAAAATTGGACCGCCTGCAAAGATGCAGCATTCCACCAGCGCTCTCTGTCGATGTCCTAGATTGACTGATAGAAAGCTTTTGATTCAACCTCCCATTGACTTATCATCTGTCTGTTGGAAAGCTTAAAGGTTTATCCACACCTAGTGAAATGCATAGAGAGATAGATGCCCAATGAAAACTAGATTCACTATTTCATCTAGAAATTATCAGGTGATGAAAAACAGCATCATCTTCCAGAGAGGCGTCTTCCAGGCCGAAACTATGAGCTGTCTGCTATTTAGCATCACGTTTCTACCACTATCTCTCGTACGATGCAATTATCCTGGGTACCTGTGCGGCGATACTAATCATCGGAAGCAGAAAGTCAATCACGTATTTTGTATGGATGACCAGAACATCTATGCTTCTGGTGCAAGCAAAAGATTGGTACGGACATTGGATCAGACAAGTGTGCTGGGATCAGTCTGAAGAGAGGTAAGGTTACTGGCGTTCCCAGGCACCCTGAACTTGTGGATATGAGTTTTATTAGATATTTTGATACTAAAGCGACCTATACATACCTGCGTGTACCTCAAAGCCGCATTCAGGATGTAGCGTCAGTAAAGAAGTCTCTCCGAAGCAGATATAAACATCTTCTTTGACAGATTGGGTCATCAAATGTGTCGGCGTTGAACAATTTATCTGGGACTAAGATGCTTGCCTTCCCGGTTCTACTCGATTTGGTTGGTGTGATTTAATGGACAATGAACGAGCTTGCGGTCTTCGATATCGCCACGCGTAAGATCAGCATATACATAAGAACTTGTCTATTGATTTTTTCATTCCGCGATCAAACATCCCACGTTAGTAAAGTGTGCCAAGATTCATTTGAAGCGAGGACGACTTTCTGGCATTTCGGAGGACGCCGAGCTTGATCTTGATCCTGATGTTCTACCAGAATTTGGATAATATTCAACGGGCTTGTAACTCACTTTTATGGTCATTACAGCCTTGGGAGAAAATATTATAAGGAATTCAGTATAGGCATCTCATGATTTTCCTATCATGAATTTCTTATAATATCCCCGTGATTCCAGGAAAGACATTAAAATAAATCACCATAAGAAACTACATATAGAAGTAAATGATGTTGTAATATTGGAAGGAGTGACGCAAAAAAAAAAGAAAAGATTAAAGTATTGAGAACGATAATACATTAACTTTTTATTTTAATTACCAGTTACTTGTAACTTTTTGATCCCACTTCGGATCGAGAACAATGTTATATTTTAGTTTGACATATTTTTAAATTGAATTAATGACAAGGACAAAAGTCGCCTACAAGTACTATTTTAAAATTCCTAGAGAGAGAGCCTAAGGGAGATGCCACGATTTCTTCTCGAGTAATATATTCAATCGCGCCACTGTACATGTTTATTTTTACCCGTTTGGCAGTCTGATATGGCGTGTCTTGATATTTCATTGCATATATTCCACGAATGATTGTATTATCTCTATCGAATATTGCAAAGATGTCACCGTTGGACGTTGATAATACAATTTTTTCTTCGGTTGACATGGGCTCAATGACGTGATATCTTCCTTTTAATTGAATTGGGTTATTGCGAGGAAAAGTGTATTTTCTAATTTCAAACTGCAGGTTTGAATTTGTGTTCGGAATGAGCCGAACAAATCTAACTTGTTCAAGTGTATATCCAAGTACGCGTAAAGAAGACTGCCTGGAAGAAGGAGACCTGGATATGCCAGCGAGAGGAGGCTCGGCAGGAGTAGGAGTATTGACCACAGAATCAGCAAAATTAGGTTGGACAGGAAGAGACCTTTCAGGAGAATGATGCCTTTCCGGAGAATGAGAAGGTCTGGAACGAGGAACATATGGAATGGGGGCGCCATCAGGTAGACACTCGAACTCTGAACTCAACTCTGCAACAAGATAAAGAAGATTAAATTTTTCTTGTTTATTCTCTTCTGGCATTCTTTTATTTTCCGAAATATTTTTCTCTTCTGGTAATTTCAAAGAAATTACTTTGGCCATCAGATATGCCTGAAGAGAAAGCTAAAGTCCAGAGAAAATTTCCGAATGATAAATTTGAAATCCTCCGACTCTTTACCCCATTTCTCGTTTTTCAACATACATATATTCTGAATCAACAGAACCCGAAAAGAAAATCCAATTATTTTGAGTTGAAACTTCATTATTTTTGGTTGAAAAGTCTACTGGTATATTTTTGGTGAAGAATTCATCTACTGTGGTCGAAAATTCTATTATTTATATGAAAATTCGATTATTTTATCTAAAGTTTAGCACTCTTGTAAGAAAGACATTATTTTTGTTCCAGAATTCAACTGTGTTGTTGAATTATCGTCTTTTTGTGTAGAAAGTTCAACAGCTTTGGTAGAAAATTAAAGTCTTTGAATAACATTTAATTTTTTGTTGAAAACTCAACAATTTGGGTGGCATTTTTTTCTTGTCTCAAAAATCTTTCCTGGTTGCCATTTCAAAACTTTTTTTGAGAAATCGTATTTTTTTTTAATTCATCTCTTCTGGTACAAAATTATTATTTTTTGGTTAAAATGTAACCTGAAAATCTGTAATTATATATTGCAATTCAAATTAATTTTTGTTTGTTCCGGATTTAACATTTTTGTTGAAAATTCGTTTCATTTGCAAACTAATGATTGACCTGAAAAATTACGTGATTCATTTTTTCTTGACCCTCTATCTTTTTTAGTTGAAATTCTATAAATTAGTTAAAATTCGCACTAATTCGACAAAGATTGAATTTTTTGTTTAATGATTCATCATTTTAGTTGAGAATTCATGTCCTTGTTTGAACTATTTTGTGCAAAAGTCGTTCCTTTTCGCTTTGAAAATTAATAGTTTCAATGCAAATACGACTATTCGCTTTTTTGGTCAAAAATGTATCTTTTCTGGTTTAGAATTGAACTGAAATGTCAAAAATTAATTATTTTCAGGATTCATAATTTTAGTTGAAAATTCGGCTCTTTGATTAGAAGATAAGCTATTATGCAGAGAACTAATTTTTTTGAGCACAATATAAAAATTGAATTTTCAATTAAAAGTTAATCTTCTTGGTTAAGAACTAATCTTTTTGATTGAGAATTTAAGTAATTCAAGCGATAAGGATAGTATGGATATTACGTCGGACCAATTGAAATGTACGGTAGGCTGAAAAGTGTACTTAAAATTATAGATATATTATATAATTATATTCACCAATAGTATTGAGGGTACACGCTAATGATAAGACGAGAGTATATACCATTATCATATAATTTCATACAATTTGATTAAAAATTTAACTGATAAATATTCCGGTGCTTCATTGGATTTTATAATACATATATCCTATAGTCGTTATCTTGTAGATTGTAGGCGCTGAGTTTGTTCTTCTACGATATTTACATTTCATTAGAGTCAGTTTAAGAGAACACAACTTAGTTGCTCAATTCGTTGAAACTGATATCAAGATTTACATAATTATTTATATTTTAGCGAAATCTGTTGTTTACGTGGAAAATTTATGACTTGTCTACTATAACCGAGAATTTCATTGTTTTAAAAAATGAATATTTATTTTACAAAATATCCTAAGAGAATTAAAAAAATGAATTTCAACCTCTCATGTTGTTGACGAAAAAGCATACGAATTATTTTTTCATTCATCAATATTTATTCTATAAACATCGATCGTGAATCGAAAATAAATTTCGAATAAAACTGCCGTATTTTTTAATGGAGAATCTGAATCTGCAATGAAAAATAGAGGCTCACATTTGAAATTTTAAAGTTACCCCTTCTCTCACCTGTAGGTGTTGGTGTGAGGTGAATTTTTGCGAAGTAGTTTTTCCCCCTTGAAAAGAAAAGGATTTTATTACCGACATTTTTTTGTAGGATGCATATTTCTAGAGATATTTTGATGGCTCAAAGTAATAAAAGAGAGAAAATTTTTAGAACAGTTGCTCATTTTGAAACATTCACATTTTTATTTCAATGCACACATTTTATTGCTAGTTATATGTTCACATTTTCGATATTATTTCACCTTGAGGAACTTTCATAGTTTTATGACTTACTGAGATTCTGATTGGCCGTTTTATACATGATCAAATTTGACGAGATAAAATTTTTTACATGACCTTTTGAATTTATTTTGAAAATTAATATAGGGAATTTGATGAATGAGTTTCATAATATATTTAATTATGAATAAGGACAGTATTTTATGACGGTACAAAAATCTATATTATGCACTGAAAACCTTACTATCATGAGAAATTATGGAAATTCTAAATAGATAAATTCAAAATGTACATATATTTATTTATTACTTTGCAATTACTGGCCTTATAACATTCTCAAATATTTTTGTAACATTTTTTTAATGATTTTGCAGGTAGGGATGTTGTAATTCATTTGAATGCCAATTGATAAACTGCGAGAAGTTTTCCAGAAAGTTTTCTCAAACTTTGACTTCGCAAATTCATGTTGTTATACTTGTCAGATTTTTTGCTTCAAGAAAAGAATAAGATAGATAAGCCTAATTAATTAATCTCCATCAAACCACCAATTCATTGAATTTGAAAAATTAAATTATTCACGTGGATAATTTTCATACAAACTTTATTCAATTATTTCAATTTATTTAATCTATATTTCAAGTAATGATACCATCACAGAAAAAACAGAAGATAAACTTTACATCGATTTCCGACAAAAGATTCATTCTAAAATTAAATTCACTGGATGAACTTTACACAAACATCGGTTAAACTTTCTTTTGTTTTTCCATGACGAACACATGTATTTTGAAAGACTCGAAGTTGGCTGATCAAAACTTTATCGCTCTAAAAAATTTCCTGCAACAAATTTTATTCTTAGTTTTTTCTGTAATATTATTTATTTAAAATTTCCATTGGAATATTAAATATGAATTGACAATAGAGAAGCTTCATCAATGTTACCCGGTACTTCATTTTATATGAGATTTTACAAAAATATATTAGATTTTTTTTCAACCTTTCTTCTTTGATATCACATTGGAACAGTGATTGAAGAATAATTAATTGTACTTCATGTTCTTAAAATCATAAGTAGTAGTAAAACTCATTATATATGGCAATATTTTTAAAACTATTTAAAGTATCAAAAGTTCTTGCACATGTAAAAAACTCCATTTTTTTAACATAGAATATTATTAACTATCTTAGATCAATAACCGGTAAATAGGGGATTGACCCAGAATTTCTTGTGAAATAATTCAGTTTGCAATGCATGATTTTAAGCGTTTTACTTTATGAGTGTTATATTTTTTATCTTCAATTTTGAACATACATTTTTAATGGCATGTATTTCAAAATGTAGTTTCGAAGGTTTGAGGAATTGAAAATAAGGAGTATTTGAAATTGAAAATTTTGGTGCGAAGTGTTTTATGCTGACAAACTGTAAATGTAAATTATTTAATCATTTTCGAACTAAACTGTACCTCGAATATTAAAAGTTGCACAATAATTAATTTCATCATTGCAATTTGAAAGCCTCAGTAGTTAAACAAAGGTTAAACAAATGATTGAAAGGATATCACCTATCATCAATTTTAAAATATGTAATTTCAGATAATTAGATTAATAGTTAAACGCTTTTATTCAATCTTAAACCTTATTCATATATGTACTGTTTCAGTCTGAAGTATTAAATTTTTAAATCAATCAATTACAAAAGTTTTAATTAAAAAAAGGGTAAATATGTAGTATGTAGAAATATTTGACTGCTTATTGAAAATGAGCAATTATGAAACAATATTCAAAAATAAACAGATGAAAACTCAATTGCTCAAGATAGAAAGCCTTGAATCGTTAAAATTTCGGAAAGCTAAATTTAAACTTTGAATGATACGACTTCATTTGGTTCATTCTTACAATTTTTCAATTGCTAGGTGAAAGTATTAAATTTTTGTGCATATATGACAACTCTACAATTATTAATTTTGAAATAACAATATTATAATGAAAAAATTTCAGGCATTTGCTGACAGAAAAAAACAGAGTTTTTACGTCGATGAATGCCCGAATAATGAATTTCTAAGTTAAACTTGCTTAACAAGAACATGAAATGTTACAGAAGACATCGAAAAGTGCCCAATTGAAATAACATTGAAAAAAAACGAGTTTTTTCATCTAGAAATGCTCAACAAATTCATTTGTTTCATAAATTCGTTTAAAAAATCATAAAATTTAGGAATTCATTATAAATATCACTTAAATGGTCACAAAGTTTCCAATGAAACGGACTGACATCGAAGAAAATGAATTTTTCCGTCAACAAATGCCCGCATAATGCATTTATATATCAAATTTGTTTTAAAAAACATAAAAATTTATCAAATAATTACGAATGTAGCAAAAAATATCATGCAGATCCTAATTTGAAAAACTGACATAAAATAAAACGAATTTTTCTGTCGAGGCATGCCCCAATAATACATCTATTTTTGAGATTTGTTGATAATATTAACAACAATAGTTTCAAGAGAAATTGACTTCATTTTATCCATGTTTTTATCCAAATTTCTTGCAATATAACCGAACATGTTCGAAAAGTAGATCTCACGAAGAGAAAACCTAACGTGTTTTGAATATTTATTTAAATTGTTCGCCTTAATTATTTGTTTCAATTTACCATTTGTAATTCTAGGTAAGAGTTCACATGAATAATGAATTCTTCGTTATAATTTTTGTCTAAATGAAAATTATATTTGGGAAAAAAGCTTATTAGTCAACAATGTAAAAGAATAAAATTCATCTTTCCAATTATTTCAACAATTTTTATGAATTCATATTAGTTCTTCAAAACTCCAAATGTTCGGTTATAGTTGACGCGATATAAATTTGCCAGGTAAGCAACGCCACGGATTTAGCTGAAATGTACTCAGAAGTTTGTATAAATCGTGATCAGTTTTAAAGAATCTAGAAACTACATTTCATTCCTTTGAACTGACTGTAATGATATGTAAACATCTATGAGATAACGACTATGGGATACATAATTATGCATTATAAAAGTCCATGAAGCACTAAAATATTCCTCTGTTACATTGTTAATTAAATATTTTATTAACACATTAATTACCTTCTTCTCTAATTAGAAAATATGAGGATTTTTTTACTTTTGTGTCATCTTTGGCGGTTATCCTTGAATCTGTTGTAAATATAATAATATAATATGTCTATGATTTTAACTACATTTTTAAGCTTTTTGCGAAAAACAATTTGTTCGATGTTTAACTTTCAACTCAAAGGAATTAAAAAAAACTTTTAAATTTTCAACTAAAGAAATGAATTTCTAACTTGAATGATGAATCTTTAGTGGAAAAAATGAATTTCTACTTAAATAGTTCAACTTTCAAGCCAAAAAGATAATTTTTTCGAAGGCAGTCGAATTTACAATAGTTAAATCAATTTTGAACCAGGCGAGATAAATTTTTGACCAAGAATTCTAGGTTGTTTCGAACAAGTTTCAAAATTCAATGCAGGCGAAATATCCCGGAACTTAAATCTAAAGTGCCTGCTTATTGAGTATCTAACCCCATTTGATCAATAAAAGTACATTATTTCGATAACTTTGGTGCTCTGGTACTTTTCCTTTTGAAAAAGGGTTTGGGATTTAATACAAAAGAAGAAAAATATACTAGGAGAGAAAAGTACGCCGAAAGAGAAGAAATGAGAAAAAAATTAATATTCATTTTCTTGTTGAAGAGTTAAGTTCACAGTTCAAGTGTTTACCTTATGGCGATTCTATTTCGTGTGTACTTCGTTCCAAACCATCTTATTCTCCGCACAGGCATCATCCTCCTGGAAGGTCTGTTCCCGCCATACCTCATTTTCAGAATTCTCTGGTCAATACTCCTCCTTTTCTCGGACCTCCACTTCGTGCTAGATCCACGTCTCGTACTGCCTGAAATTCAGTTTGAGTGTTTACCTAATAACGAATCCATTCCGTGTTTCCCTCGTTCGAAACCTATTAATTCTCCGGACAGGCATCATTCTTCTGTAAAGTCTCTTCCTGCCATACCTCATTTTCAGAATTCCTCCTTTTGTCGAACCTACATTTCGTGCTAGATCCAGGTCTCCTCCTGTCTGGAATTCAGTTAGAGTATTTACCTAATGGCGACTCAATTCCGTGTGTCCCTCGTTCCAGATCTTTTCACTCTCCGGACAGGCATCATTCTCCTGAAAGGTCTCGTTCTATCGGACCTCATTTTTAGGATTCTGTTGAATCTTCTTTTTGTGCCAACTCCAGGTTTCACCCTGCCAAGTTTTCTCTTCGTGTAAGATCCCGGTCTCCTCCTGCCCAAAATTCTTCTTCACGCGTACTTGGATATAAACTTGAACAAGCTAGATTTCTTCGACTCATCTTCAAAATAAATCTAAACCTACAACTTTAATTTCGAAGGTACACTTCTCCTCGCGATGAACCAGTTCAATTGAGAGGGAGAAATCAGGTCCTTGAGCCCATGTCAACCGAAGAAAAAATGATATGATCAACTTCCCATGGCGATGTCTTTCCAATATTGAATAACAGTAATACATTCCTTTGTGGAATATACTTCAACAAAATATCAACACACTTTATATCAGACTGAAAAATGGGTGGAAATGAACGTGCACAGTGGCAGGATTGAGGATATGAAGGCAATTTGAAATAGCAATTGCAAACGAGTTACGTCTACAACATTAATTTAATTTATAAAAATAATAAGCCAAAATATAATATTATTTGTGATCCGAAGAAATATTCAAGAGTTACAAGTAACTTATTATTACATTAGAAAGTTAATGTATTATCGTTTTCAAGACTTTAATCTTTCGTCAGTACCCAAGATTGTCCTAATAAAAAATATTGTAGGAAAATCAGTACAAACCTATAATGATTGTTCTATTATTAAGTGGTTATTATTCTGTTCAAATGATCTGAAATCCCTGGAAAGTAAAATAAATTCAAATCTATTGCCTGAAAGTTTTTGAAATCCGTGAGAATTCTTTTAAATAATTTGAAATCTTATGGTAGCTCATAGCTTCACTCCTCCTAAGACAATAATCAACAGGACAATTATTTTAATCCAATATTCTGGGTACATAACTCACGTATGCAATTGAGACTGCTATCCGAAAATCGCACTACCCGAAAATTCGGCGTTTCTCTTTTTGAACAATTGACTTAATCTTCTTCAGAGCGTTCGACATGGCAAGGTCGCGGCCAACACTGTAAGATCAATAAATATGGTAGTAAAGCACTCTTGGGCCGCATTGTGTCCGTTGAGATACGATGTTCCCGCATGAGTAAGACACCTGGATATAATTAAGTTCGGATGATCTGAGGAAGGGAAAAGTTAGCCCTTCTGCCAACCACTCAGAAATAGAATCTTCCGACTTCAGATATAAAGTAAAAATACGATGCTGGTGGGTTGTAGAAAACTTTTTTCGGCAGAAGTTCTTGATACCATCTGTCGGTAGCCTGCTGCACCTTTCTTGATACCATCTGGTCTTGCAGCGGAGAAGTTCTTTGTGTCCGTAAGTACTTTCTTCACTTTCTCGACAGTCATTTATGAACATTTGTCCTCAGATGTTATCAGGTTGTCGTATGGCTCCTTCGAGAGGAGAATATTTGTAGTTCTTTCCTTCAGTTCTAGTGGCAAAATCTTATATACCTTCCACCTGAAAATCTCTTTCTTGTCGGGCTTGGGTGGAGTTTTTACAAGAACACGGAGATCGCTGAAGAGGGCCGACAAATCAGCAAAAAACTGCTGCTTCTCCCTGACACACCCCTCCCTCCTCTGTATTCTTCTCCTTGTGTCAGATAACACCCGTACCTTATCAATAATGTGCTGATTGATTGTTAGCAACTTTGACTTGTTTAGTGTGTGATAGTAGATCTTCAGTTCGTGGGCGAACTTTCGGACCCTTTTCGTAAATGGACTTCTATGTGCTAAATTAAGTTTATTCTGTATGCTATGTAGTGAATCACACTGAACGGATTCCATCTTACCCAGCTAATCCTCTTGTTCAGTTGGTGCGTGCGTCTTATGGTCCCTTGATCCATCGTCGGTTTTATCCTGCGATTTGAATCAGCCAAAGCTCTCTCCACACTATACACTGAACAATTAATGGTCCAGATCATATTTTCGGGTGCTCAGCGCGTTTGATCATTTTGAATTTCCTCTACAACTGAGTTTAGTAATGTGATTGTTTCCACAAGCAGCCAGTGAAAAGTTCCCTTCATTCCCTTCAGCAACGATGAGGCTACATACTCTAGAAGGTTGCTTGGTATTCCAGGGTCACCGTTGTGGGACACATCACCCAGGTGTCATTCAACTGTTCGCAAGGCTACTACGCCCCAGCTTGTGATTTTTTATTCAGGATATTTATTCTGAGATACCGGGCGACGTCTCAGAGTATCAGCCTTATCCTTGCACGCGGGGCTCTACAAGGATGGACGAACCCTTTTCCTAGCTGCTCGCTGGAACAACAATGAAACCAACAAACCACCAAAATGTTGTAGATGCGGTTCAAAACGATCGAACGCGCAGAGCACCCGACAATGGATCGGCAAACAATG
>CAKNXH010002316.1:464336-510708 GCA_932178445.1 Andricus quercusramuli
CGCACTACGAAATTCTCCTGGATACCCCTGTGGCGACACTAATCAGCATGAGCATAAGGTCACTCATGTATTTTATATGGATGACCTGAAGATCTATGCCGCTGGTAAAAGCAAACTTCAAACTGCTATAAATATCGTCAAGAACTACACAGGAGAGATTGGGATGGACTTTGGTTTGGACAAGTGTGCCAAAATTCATTTGAAGAGAGGAAAGATTACTGGCGTTCCCAAAAACCCTGAGCTTGTAGATGTAAGTGTTATTAGACATCTTAACACTGAAGAGACCTATACATACCTGGGCGTGCCTCAAAGCCGCATTCAGGACGTAACATCAGTGAAGGAGTCTCTCCGAAGCAGATACCTTGTTCGTCTTCGACAGATTTGGTCTTTCAATCTGTCGGCGTTGAACAAGGTATCTGCGACTAACATGCTTGCCGTCCCGGTTCTACTCTACTCGTTTGGGGTGGTTCAATGGATGAAGAACGAGCTTAAGGCCCTTGATATCACCACGCGTAAGATCATGCATATGCATAAAAGCTTGCATATCAATTCGTCAGTTCTGCGATTATATATTTCACGCCGTCAAGGCGGACGCGGACTTCTGAATCTCCAATGTCTTCATAACCGAATTGTTTTAAGTACAGCTAAAAATCGTTTTTAAATGGCAGAGATCCTCTCCCAAAAATGATCAGAAACCACGAGATGTTTGGCGAAGGAGCGTTCCTTTACAAAGCCGCGGAGCAAGCTGCCGAGACCCTTGGCCTGAATTTTAACATCAGAAGTGAGGAAAGTGCATCACTCCATCGAGATGCTTCATGTCTAAAAGTCGAAGTAAAGAAAGCAGAGGTTGGAAAATTTCACCAAGAGCTACTCGACAAGCATATGCACGGCAACTTTCGCAGAAATGTAGAAAAACAGTCCTCGTCGAAGGAGCAAAATTTTGCTTTCCTCAAATCATCAGGGCTCGATTCAGGTACAGAGGGCTTCATTTTCGCATGCCAGGACGGTGTCATCTTCACCTTAGCATACCGTCACCGCATTTTATGTCGAGAAGTTCCCATTGATAGGTGCAGAGCGTGTCATGCACACGCTGAGTACCTAGAACACATACTATCGGGGTGTCCGACCCACGCAGGAACAACGTATATCTATAGACATAATGCGGCCCCAAGAGTACTTTATTACCACCTTTGTCGCTCTTACGGTGTTGGTCGCGACCCTGCCCTGCCAAACACTCCAAGGGATATAGAGTCAATTGTCCGAAACGAGAAGTGCCAGACTTTCTGGAACTACGATTTCCGGGCAGCAGTCTCCGTTGCGCACTCGAGGCCTGACATTGTTCTCCAAGACTTCGAGAAACGAACTATATTCGTGATCGAATTCTCGGCTCCGTCCAAATACAACATCACTGCAAAAGAAAAAGAAAAAGAGGAGAGGTATTAAGACCTTAAAAGAGAGCTGCAACGACTGTACCCAAAATATTCGGTAAGAGTAATTGTCCTTGTGATAGGTGCTCTCGGAGGTGCTAAATTATCACTGGTTCGTAACCTTAAAGCCATACCCGCGTGCCAAAAATGTGCCAAGGCACTTGCGAGATGGATGCAGAAGGTTGTCATCCTTGGGTCGCTTTGTGTCCTCAAGACACACGAGGGTTTCGCCGACCTGTCCTTGTGATTTCGTCGTGCCCGGTGACCACCATCTCACGGATATGAGACATGGCCATAGGTGTATTTTACCGCGGTTCTACTGGGGGCTATTGACATTTTTTTTAGATGGCAGTTGCTCTTAGTGGTACCCTGCGGTGGTTGTTTAATTTTTTTTTCTCAATTATATAAAGGATACTAATACATGGAGTGCTTTCATAGACTAAGAATAAGCTCAGATCTCTCGATATCGGGTCATGAAAGATTATGCACGTAAACAAAAAGATGCACCTCAAGTGTTCTGTTCCGCGACCGTACATCTCACGCCGACAAGGTGGTCACGGAATACAGAGTCTTGAATCTTTTCACAACAGGATTATTCTGAAGAAAGCCCATATAATCGCATATAGACGAGAACGTCTTCTTGAAATCGGCAGGAAACACGAAAAAGTGTGCAGAGGAGCGTTTCTGTACAAAGCAGTGGAGGAAGCTGCTAAGACACTCGGCCTTGACTTCAATATCAGGAGTAAGCAAAATGCATCCAATTTTATCCACCTCGAGTACTCACTTCTGAAGGCTTGGATTAGGAAAGCGCAGGAGAAAAAAGTTCGCGAACAGCTCCTCAACAAGATGATGCACGGCATCTCCTGCAGAAATGTGGAGCATCAGTCGATATCGTATAAGCTAACGTTTGCTTTCCTGAAATCACCCAGATTAAATCGGGCACGGAGGGTTTTATTTTGGCTTATCAAGACGGTGTCATATCCACTTCAGGATACCGTTGCCACATTTTGAGTGAGGACATTCCCGATGATAGCTGTAGAACGTCTCATGCACACCCTGAGCATCGAGGACACGCATACTATCTAGCAATTCAACGTATGCAGAAACGACGTACATCCAAAGGCACAATGCGGCACTAAGAGTGCTTTAGTATCGTCCCTGCCACTCGTGCGATACTAGATATCTGATAAACTTAACCATCCTTGAATCGTGTGTTTAAAAACGCATCACAATCATGTATTGTTTTCCATTTCAACAATTTTCTATACCATTTTATCATACGGTTCCTAATTTTTCGAAAAAAATCTCAAAAACTTGACGCGCTGGCAAAAGGCAGAGGACGGATTTTGTTGAACAGTGTTATTTACAACAAATCGTAGATTGACGCAGAATGAATTTGAATAAATATCGATATTAATATTTAGAAACACGTATTTGATTGAAATGAATCTTTCAATATCAAAAAATATTGTTCGACAGTGTTTACTTTATTCCAACTATAGAACCCATAAAGGGTGCACCGATGAGTGTGTGTGATTGGTCGAGTAGCGCCGGGAAATCAGATACCCGATCGACTTGTTCGACGTTGTCATGCTGAGGAAAAATAAAGCTCACACATGTGCGCAGATAATCAAGAATGGAGAGAGAAGAAGGGTCATTCAACTAACCTTCCCACATCCTTTTTCAGAATTTTGATTTTGCGTAAATATCGGAAAGCTGAAGAGGAAGCATAAAATATTGTACAGGTTCTCTTCAACAAGCCATGAGGAATAATTGGTGGTGGTCGCCGACTGAGACGCGACGCAGACACTCTTGAACATTTATGTCAAACCTACGTCATTCACGTCAACTGAAACTTGGCGTTTGAGACTTTGGCATTGTTGGACGTATCTCGAGAAAACGTGGAGATTTCTCAATTTTCATTGTCTTAAATTGAAGATGAGACCTCGAAGACTGCTTATACTACTATGCTTATACTGATTTTCCTATAATATGTTCTCGGAAGGGCAGTTCACAATTGTGAATGAGAGTCGAGTATCAATTTCTTGTATCACTCAATATGTATTTCGCAGTTTTCTCTAAATACTACATATTTTTGCTTTTATTATAATAGAAATAACGATTATTAATAAAGCATAACCTGCCATTAAGAAAATTTATTTTTTTCCTGAAACCTTTTTTCAAGAGTATAAAAAGAAACTTTTGTTGATCCATTTCCAAGAGAAGAACCTTGGGTATTGACGAAAGATTAAAGCCTTGAGAATTATAATACATCACATTTGTATTGTAATCACCAGTCACTGGTAATATTTTCATTCTACTTGAGATCACAAACAATATCTTATTAAACTTCAACATTTTTATAAATTGAATTAATTGCGTGGAGGAGAGTCTCCTACAATTACTCTCTGAAAATTCTTCGATACTGGGCGATCCTTGTTTAAGGGAGTTGCCTGGATTTCTTCTCGAGTCATATTTTGAATCTCTCCACTTTCCATGTTTATTTTCACCCGTCTTTCAGTGGGAATGCCATATTCACTTCTCATTGTATATATTCCACGAAGACATGTATAATTTCTCTCAAATATAGCAAAAATATCACCATTAGACGTTGATAATACGATCTTTGCTTCAGTTGGCATGGGCTGATGGACTTGATATCTTCCTTTTACTTTAATTTGTTGATCTTGAGGAAAAGTGTATTCTCGAATTTCAAATCGCATGTTCGGATTTGTGTTGGGAATAAGGCGAACAAATCTCAATTCTTTAAGTGTATATCCAAATATGAGTAAAGGAGAATGCTCAGTGCGAAGATACCTGGAGCTAACTTGAAGAGAAGAATCAGCATGAGGAGACCTAGACCTGACACGAACAGGACGTTCGGCAGGAACAAATGGCCTTTCAGAAGAACGACGCATGTCAGGAAAATCAGAAGGTGTGGAACGAGGAACTCCAGAAATAGATTCGCCATTAGGTAAATGTTCGAACTGCGAACTTAACTCTGCAATAAGAAACAGAAGATTAAATTTTGCTTGCCCATCCTCTTCGAGAATATAGCTTCTTTTCTGACATATTGTTACTGATGGCATGTTTTTATTTTCCGGAGAGATAACTAACTATCCTTATTTCGTCAACAGAAATTGCAAAATTATCAATACCAGGGCAAGAAAGGAATGCCATATTCTTCGTGGGTCAAATCCCGAACTATTTTCCGGAGGACGAAAAAGTAACAAAGCACCGAAGTAACCAAAATAACGTACTCTTGTTGACCAGATAAGGCTAAGTATGGAATAGGCACATAGGTTGATGTTTCATTCCATCATATGTTGCCGGAGATCCTTCCGATAAAGAAATCAATTTGACGATCAAATATACCGGAAGAGAAACTTTTTATTTGGGCAAAAAAATTCGAAACTAAAAATTAAAATTCTACCATTCTCACCGTAGTTCTGTTTTTTTTTTTCAGGTACATGCGTTCTTAATCAGTTAAACGCAATAATGAAAAATGAGGACAATTCAGCAACTTTGTACGAAATTTTATTTTTTCTTGGCGTGAATACCTTTCATCATTGACAACTTATCTCCATCGTAAAAATTTGTTTATTTAGATTGAAGATTCGCCACTTCTCGTTGATCTTGAATCTTCTTTTGCGAAAAATCAACTAAGAACTAATTATTGAATAATGAAACTGATTTTATCTGTTTTGGTTCAGGCTTCAACTATTCTGATGAAAATGCGTCTTTTTTGTTGAATTCAACTGTTTTAAATGAAAAATTGAAATATGTTCTCAGTGAAAAAACAAATATTACATTTCTGGCTCAGCACTAATATTTATTGCAATAGTTTCAGAGTAGCGGAAATGACTGAGGGACGACATGCTAGAGTGGTACGATACCACTCTAGTCCCCAAGCGAAAAGGTTACATGGCACGACTGCAAGCTTCTTGGTACGAGAAACACCCGGAGCTCTCGCATTCGCGCAACAACTGCTGCAAAAACATGCACAGCACATCCTGCAAAGGTATAATATTCATGGAGATCCTACTCTACCGCAGATAGAACTAGCCAGCAGCAGAGAAAGAGCGGCAAAACTGACACCCACCGCAGGGAGGCATAAAGTCAAGGATTTTCTCCTTTATGGTCAGGAGAAACACAATCATCCAGGTTTTACTCAAGTCCGGAGATCTGGCTTAGGACAAGACGCGCTTCGTGGAGAGTTTATTGAAGAGTCTGACCTCTGGATCATCAATTGTGATGTGTATTATGTAGCGAGAACTTTGGCAAGTGCGCACCGTACCACAAGACCAATGACTGAATATACATAAGAACATAAGAGATATGTATTAAATCAGTACAAAGATAGGCTGAGAACAACAGTACATCTCCCGCATTCAGTGTGTCATTGACTACATAACATCTGACAGGAAGCTCACTGCCAGGGTCCAAAATTTTGCGCGCGAACTACGGATCCGTCATTACACACTCAACAAGTCAAAGCTGTTGACCATCAGGCAGCACAATGTTGGCAGAATATAGGCACCATTCGATGGTTGAATAAGTCTAGAGCGAGAGGTCAGAGAAAATTAACAGCTTTTCTCTGACCAGAAGAGATTAAGGCTTTTCGGATAGAAGTCTACTAAGTACAGGATCCACTCAATGAAGACATAGAGAACATAAGTTGCTTCAAGGAGCTGCGTAGTGGCCTTATGATATCTGAGTGTAGCCGTGTCTATGAAAAAAAAATATAGGCATTTACATCGTATATTTAAAGAAAAGATAGAAACTGTTTATCAATCGCTGGTTGAGAAAGGGGGGGGGGGGGAGGTCAGAGAGTAAAAAATGGACGAAATCGGACTTACCTCCCCTCTTCTGTTTACCTGCCACGCCGTTGGCTAAGGAGGGCTTTCTATTTCTTTTCACTTTCTAATTGATAAAATCTAAACGCCTAATGTCCATCACAGTGTAGTTTGTCTGACAATCCACGAACCCACCTTTTTTCTCGAAAATTTGTGTGCGTATGTGTTCATATGAGCGGAGGGTGTGGTCCAAAATATAAAAGATGCTTGGCCCTGACTTTTTACAGCAGCTGCTTGGTACATTGAAAAGTGGGATTTCATCTCGTCCACGTATGATACGAATTCTGTATCAGTAGCTATACTTTTTCAATTCACTTTTTTTAACATATACGTTCTGGATTCCCCCTGATTATATTGAGATTAAATTCATCCTCATTTCGCACAAAGTCAAATAGAGTTTATAAAAAAGCGATTAGGATACACTGTAGATTATGTCGGACAAATGGCTATCTACGGTAATGTTAAAATTGTAGATGCATCTTAGATTATATTCACCAATAAGATTGAAGATAATCGACGAGGATAAGATGATAGTATACACAATCCTCATATTTTTTACTTTGTAAAAGCAGTAATCAATGGAATGAGAAAGAATCTGATTAACGACGTAACTGAAGAATATTCTGGTGCTTCATCATATTATGGAACATGTGCATGTATCATGTAGTCGTTATCTCTCAAATTACCGGTGTCAAGCTAGGTCTTCTCAGGTATTTACATATCATTAAAGTCAGTTTCCAAGCATTAACAATGTCAACTCTGACCAAGAGTTTGATGCTATGAAAAGACAATGTAAGTTCTACAAAATATTTAATTTATCAATATGTGTGGGCGTTTGTACGAGAAGAGCTCTTATGGCTCTTATGGCTGAAAATCTTTTCTTTGAAGGGTGAAATTCTCTCAAAATTACGTATGAAATCAGCCCAAAATGAAGCCCAATAGTCTATTTTTAGAGTACACATTGCAAAAATAGTGCAATTTTCCATAATTTCTTAAATTTTCAATAACTTTCATAATAATCAGAAATTTTCAACGTTCTTGTACTCATCTTGAAGTTATTTCTACAGTGTCGCAGCTGTTCATGAGGACAAATTGAAAAAAAATTCCTATCAGAGTACAAGAACTTGAAGCTGGAAAAATGTGAAAACATCTTATCTGTAGACAAATAAAAATGTAATAAAACATTAAAATTTCCACTATTTGTGCAATATCTACGCAATAAATAGACAAATTGGTCAGTTTTTTTCATTCATGTTCCTATTTACTCCAATTTAATATAAGAACAAACGAAACTTCATTACCGTACGGCGTCCCAACCCAACTTTGTACAAGGATAAACTGATTTTCTCCTTTTTCTTAGACAATAACCTGAAAAACGCTCAACGTATCAAGTTTGTAAACTGCACATGAACGTATGCACATTTTACAACTCAAATAAATAATATTGTAAAAGCCTTGGAGTCTGTCCCTCAATTTTTGCCATTTCAGACGTCATTACCGTACGTCTTTTTTTCTAGTAAAATATTGTAGTTACAGTTGAGTAATAAATACAAAAATATTAGGCATATCGTTTAATACAAGATTTTATAAAATTGAGCTTAAAATATTATCTCTCTTTTTTGTGAATCCGATATTAAAACTGAAAAGTGCATCTTGCCAACGAAAACGTCATTCCCGTATGTGCGTTAAAAACCAATTTCGGGGTGAAAAAAAAATTATAAAAACCATTCCGTTACTTGTTTGGCGGTGTTTTCTTCCATAAGTAGGTTTTTATAAACATTAAAGAAGGTTAAACTTTAACAATTTTTTCGCATCATTACCGTACGGTACAATAGAACAGCGTACGACTAATTATATGCGCGTGCGCATGGATTCATTATTATTTCTTATTTTCATAACTGCCCCTTTTGGATTTAACATTTTTACATGTGATAAGATCAATTTCCGTTATGAAATATTTAATTCCTAATAATAATATGATTGGCACAGTAGGTGCTAAAATTTCTCTACAATTTGACAATTACCCTTGCAGGTGTTCGGAAGCTTTCCACCGGCAGTGTATAATTTGTGGGCTTGGGTCGGAAATGATACTGGGATCTACAGTAAATTATTTGAGACTGTACTCATTTGCAAATAGTAACCGGAGGTAGGTAAATTTCATGTTCGAAGGAAAAATGCAACATTTGTTCTTATGGCCTCACATGGCTCACATTAATTCTATAAACATCCGTAAAATTCATGATTTCAACCATGAAAAATATCAAGTAATCTATATTACTTGATACCTTCGACAATTCGAATCTTAAAAATAAATTTGAATAGTTCAAACGGGTACGCACATTTTTCTATTAAATGTATTAGAAATTACTGAAGGAGAACACAGTAGCCTTGAAACAAAAGTATCGTCACTTAAAGTAAAGACTTCAATTGATTTCAATAAAACCTGGTAGCTGAATTAACGATTATTAAGAAATAAATTTAATTGTAATGTTATGCTAACGCATTAGAAACTGTAAGAATAAAACAGCAAAGAAAAAAACATAAAATCAAACCATGTTTGGGGCCGTGCTCACCTCGACATCCTATTCTATCAAACCGTTTGACATCAGATTTGTATGAAAGATTTGTAACCACGTGTTGCTGATGATAATCATTTAGGACCTGCATTACTGAATTTTTAAATATTTGAAACAGTGGCACAGTCAAAAAGTTGAGTATAAGCAGAAAAAAATTAATTGGTTTCTAATGCATAAAATATTTGTTGTTTATTCACATAAGAAATAAATAAATATAAGCTATATTAGTTATATATTTGCATTAGGCATATTATTTTACCTTCAGAAACTCTGATAACACTAGGTAATCAGACGTGGTTTATCATCTGTTAATGAAACATATCAGTATGTTTTTTTCCTGTTGAATACCATACTGAAGGCGGCAATGTTCTATCTTTTTGCGTTTTTCAGAAAAACAGGTTCAGAAATTGAGAAGAAACATCATATTTTTCGGCTGTTTCTGAAACCTTCCACCAAACAAACCGGAAAAGCTAAAGGTATCTAATAGGGCTGAAATTGAAGGCTGATGCATGAAATGACCTGTTGTTTTTTCACGCTCTTGCACGTGCGCAGTATGATTCGTTCATTTTTATGTGACATTTAACATTGTATTTTGAATACTATAATATTGTCTTTCATATATGTCGACAACAATTTTCATAACGTTATGGGACTGGTAGAGACGTGGGTAGCGAGAAAATAATGGGATAGAATGGAGCCAAAGCTGCCGAAGGGGGTATAGGTGGAGACTTCAGGGGGCGGGCTAGTGAGGGAATTATAAGGGGGTGAGGGATGGATTGGAGGAAGAAGTTCATGGAGAGGGAGGGGGAGGACATGCAAATGAGAGCAGTGGAGATAGCAGGGGAAATGTGTGAGTTTTTGACAGTGTACAATAAGGATGGGATGAAAAGAATTGAAGGAAATATGGAAAGCTTTCTAGGCGGAAGAGAATCAGGTATGCTGGTACTGAGGCATGGAGGCTTTCATGAAAGGATGGGGAGGGAAGAGGGCCTTCACAGCGAAAAGGAGAGATTCCAAAGGAAATGAAAGGATAATATAATGAATGAGGAGGCGAAGATCCTAAGTGACTGGATGGAGGATAGAGGATGGTCAGTGGCGAATTGTATGGTAAGAGGGGACAAAGAGGGAGAATACACATATGTAGGTACGTTAGGTGTATCGGTGATAGACCATGTAATCATGAATATGCAAGGCTGGGAGGAGGCGAAGAGATTCTCAGTGCAAGGGAGGGGTTGTGAATGAGTAGGGGGAGAGCGGCGGAAGTGAAAAGAAGGTACAAGAAGTGAGAAGAGGGAAGTGCGAAAAGGGAGAACTGCGCAGTATTTCGGAAGGGGTTCGTAATAATGTGTGAGAGAAAGAAAAAGAAGAAGAAAAAGGTCTGAGGTTAAGGAAGCGTAGAGTGAAGATAAGCGAGGAGATAGGGATTGAGGAGTGAGGAGAGCTTTTTAAAAGATCATTTCAGGGCTCAGATTTGAGGAAGAGAGATGGTGGGAGTAGAAGAACGAGGGAGGCAGAGATGGAGAACTTGAATGATAAGAAGATAGAGAAACAGATAAGGAAGTTGAGTGGGTCAAACGCAGCAGAGCTGGATGGGACAGAGAACGAAGCGTTGCTGTTTAGTACACAAGAGGTTAGGGAAAGGCTAAAAGACCTAGTGAAAAAGCTATGAAGGGGATGGGATTCTCAGGATGGTGGAGAGAGGGGTTGATATTACGACTGTGTGAGAAACTAATTCAGGTTTTCTATTTTTAATGAAAAAATTTTAATAAAATGTGGCGATAATCAGGCAACCATATACAAGTATTCTGTCATTATTTCTAAATATTTTCTCGCTGTACTAGGTGAAAATTAATAAAATAATATTGAGATACAGATGGTATGTTAAGTTTCCATTTAGTGGAAATGGAGGGATTTTCTTTTGAAAACCCTAAGTCAGGAAGTCTCCAGGAATATTTGGCAACGCCGAATTCAGGAACATGACCTATAATTCATCATAGTACCTTTCGTGCGAAATGCGAGTGTCATCTTGACTTAGAGTGTACTTCAGAGATTTTATAATCTAAACATTTATTGAATTAGTGAATATCTAAGAGACTATCGCGAAAACAACTTTTTCCCTGTTTTTTTTTTAAGAAAAAAATTCTAAATTCCATCTTTAGGTAAAAATTTTAAATGTTCATAAAAAATTACATTTCCTGTCATTGTAGAAAGTTGTATAGTAGTCTAAATTGCCAAAAAACGAAACATTACACGAAGAAAAATTGTAATCGATTTAAATTATTTATTTAAAAATTATTTTATTGATATTCCTGTTAACAGTTCATATATTTCACATTCACATATCGTCGTATAATAACAAATATCTGATTAGAAAAAAAAAAAATTTTTAATTTAGTGTTTTAACATTTTGAGCTGTAGCTTATGAGGATGACTTTTTCATCGAGTTAGAACTCGTAAGTTTAGCGCAATGGTTAAGACTCCCGACTGCTAGGCGATAGATTTAGGTATAGATGTAGGTTCGATACCCCGTAGCGTTTGAAATTTTATTTGTAATATAATATTTAAAATTGTAATATATGTATTCACTTTACACAGGACCATTAATATTCAAAGTCAAAATACTCGCAATCATTTAATATTTATTTTTTGAATACTTTTTTGTCATATCGTTAGAGTATAGCAGTAGAGGGTGCTACTAATTTGCAGTACTGGCCCAGTAATGAACTTTGGTGCTGGCTCCGCACTGCAGGTCAGTACCTAGCCTTGTTTGCATTATTGGTTCATAATTTTATTCGAAATTTCAGGGAAAAAAATTAATCTAGGGCAAATCTAAGAAAATCAACCAAGGGCCGGGCGAGTTTGCCCTGCATGGGGCGTTTGCAAGTGCAAGCGTGACGTTCCTCGTACGGTCCTTGTCAGCTTTCCAGACCAGGATCACACTAGAACTAGGGCAAACTGGCGAGAACCCCACCAGGACCCCATCGAAATTTCTGCACGGGAGGATGCAGGAGAATGTCGAGGGGGAATGAATATTGTCGGAGATGCAGGCGGGCTTTAGGGCATGTAGGAGTACTACGGAGAATATATCCGTTCTGCAGTACGTGTTGGGTAGAGAATCAGCGAAGAAGGGGTAGAGAGTGTACTTGTTTTTTGTGGATCTCAATGGCGCGTTTCCTTCAGTCGATAGTGGAAGGTCGTGGGAGGTGGTGGAGGAGGAAGCAAGGTGATGGAGATGTATAAAGAGGAGAAAGATAAAGTAAGAGGAAAGGAGGGGATTTCGGAGGGATTCTAGATGAAAAAGGTATTCAGGCAAGGGTGTTCGCCTAGCTAAACGCTTTATGCGATTTCAATCGCGGATGTGGAAAGTGAGCTGGAGGCCGAAGTGGTAGGAGGAGTCAGGGAAGGTGGGGCTAGAATTTGCTCACTCGCGTATGCAGAGGACAAATTGTTGCTGGCAAGAAGCGAGGAGTCGCTAAAGGAGATGATGAAGAGTTTGAGAAGATACCTGGATAAGAACAGGTTAGAGGAGAGGCGATGGGAAGATGGAAGTTGAAAGGCATGATCTTGAATTGAGGTCAAAGAACTTAAAAACTCTGCACAGATTCTCAATCTTTATTGGCTTAAATTAAATATGAGACCTCAAAGACTGCCTACACTGCTATGC
Source organism: Andricus quercusramuli (assembly GCA_932178445.1). Lineage (NCBI taxonomy): Eukaryota > Metazoa > Arthropoda > Insecta > Hymenoptera > Cynipidae > Andricus > Andricus quercusramuli. The sequence continues at coordinate 476,860 of CAKNXH010002316.1, forward strand.
TTATACTAATTTTTCTATAATACGTTTCCGTGAGGCAGTTCACAATTGTGAATAAATGTCGAATATTAATTTTTTGTATTAATTAATATATATTTCGCAGTTTCCTTTATATACTACATGTTTTTGCTTTTAATATAGAAGCAATAATAATTACCAACAAAGCATAACATGTCATTAAGAAAATTTATTTTTTTCTTAAAATATTTTTTCAAGATTATAAAAAGGAACTTTTCTTGATATATTCCCAAAAGAAGAATCTGGGGTATTGACGAATATTGTGCCTTGAAAATGATAATATGTAAACATTTTATTGTAATTGCCAGTTACTTGTAACATTGTAAGACTACTTAAGATCACAAACAATATTATATTAAAGTTAAACTCTTCTATAAATTAAATTAATTGCGTGGACGAGATTTGTCTAGAATCATTTTTTGAAAATTCTTTGATACTGGGCGATCCTTGTTTAAGGGAGTTGCCTTGATTTCTTCTCGAGTCATATTTTGAATCTCTCCACTTTCCATGTTTATTTTTACCCGTCTTTCAGTGGGAATGCCATATTCACTTCTCATTGTATATATTCCACGGAGACATGTATAATTTCTCTCAAATATTGCAAAAATATCACCATTAGACGTTGATAATACGATCTTTGCTTCGGTTGGCATGGGTTGAAGGACCTGATATCTTCCTTTCAGTTTAATTGGCTTATCTTGAGGAAAAGTGTATTCTCGAATTTCAAATCGCATGTTCGAATTCGTGTTGGGGATAAGGCGAACAAATCTCAATTCTTCAAGTGTATATCCAAATATGCGTAGAGAATCATGCTCGGTGCGAAGATACCTGGACCCAGCTTGAAGAGAAGAATCAGCATGAGGAGACCTAGACCTGGGACGAAGAGGAACCTCGACAGGAGGAAGAGGACTTTCAGAAGAACGATGCCTCTCAGGAGAATTGGAAGGCGTGGAACGTGGAACGCCAGGAATAGGTTCGCCATTAGGTAAATGTTCGAACTGTGAACCTAAATCTGCAATAAGAAACAGAAGATTAAATTCTGCTTGCCTATTCTCTTCAAAAATATTTTTCTTTCCTGGCATATTTTTACTCGTGATTTATTCTTTTCTCCGGGGAGATAAATAACTATCCTCATTCCGTCAACAGGAATCGCAAGAGTATCATTACGAGGGCAATAAGGGGATATCACTTTCTTCGTGAGACAAATCCCAAACTATTTTCCAGAAGGACAAATAACAAAGCACCGAAGTAATCAAAATAACGTACTTTTGTTGACCAGATAAGGCTAAGTACGAAATAGGCACATAGGTTGATATTTCATTTCATCATATGTTGCCGGAAATCCCTCCGCCAAAGAAATTACTTTGACGATCAAATGCACAGGAGAGAAAATTTTTTATTCGGGCACAAAATGCCGAAACTAGAAATTAAAATCCTACCACTCTTAGCGTAATTTTGTTTTTTCAGTTACATGCGTTCTGAATCAGTTGAACTTAATAAGAAAAAATGAGGACAATTAAGCAACTTCGTAAGAAATTTCATTTTTTTTTTTTTTTGAGGTAAATATCTTTCATCATTGACAATTCATCTCCTTTGTAGAAAATTTGTTTATTTAGATTGAAGATTCACCTTTTCTCTTAGAAATTGAATCTTTTATGGTGAAAAATGAACTGGGAACTAATTATTGATTAACGGAATCAATTTCATCTGTTTTAGTTCAGGCTTCAACTATTCTGTTGAAAATGCGTCTTTTTGTTTGAATTCAACTGTTTTCAATTGAAAAATTAAAATATTTTCTGGTTGAAAAATCAAATATTACATTTCTCGCTGAAAATTAATATTTATTGCAATGGTTTTTGGGTAGAGGGAATGTATGAGAGAGGACATGTTAGAGAGGTACGATACCGATTTAGCCCCTGAGCGAAAAAATTACATGACGTGGCTGCAAGCTCGTTGCTACTAGAAACACCTGAGTCTCTCGCACTTTGCGCACCAACTTCTGCTAAAATGTAGAAAGCACGACAGACAAAGGTATTATATTTACGGAGCTCCGACTCTACCACAGCTAGAACTAGCCGGAAGCAGAAAAAGTGCGGCAAAACTGAGACCAACTGCAGGGAGGCATAAAGTCAAGAATTTTCTCTTGCAGGGCCAGGAGAAACATCAACATCCATGTTTTACAGAAGTCCAAAGATTTGGCTAAGTACTAGACGCGCTTCGTGGAGATTTTGTTGAAGAAGCTGACCTCTAGACTATCAGTTGTGATGTGTATGATGTAGCGAGAACTTTGGAAAACGCGAACCGTAACACAAAACCAATGACTGAACATACATAAGAACATGAGAGACATGTATCAACTCAGTACACAGATAGGCTGGGAACAACAGTACACCTTCCGCATTCAGTGTGTCATTGACTACATAACATCTGACAGGAAGTTCACTGACAGGGTCCGAAATTTTGCGTGCGAACTAAGGATCCGTAATTACACACTCAACAAGTCAAAGCTGTTGACCATCAGGCAGCAAAATGTTGACAGAATATAGGCATCATCCGATGCTTGGATAAGTCTTGAGCGAAAGGACACAAAAAATCAACAGTTTTTCTCTGACCAGAGGAGATTAGAGCTTTTTCGACAGAAGTCTGCCAAGTACAGCATCCACTAAGTGAAGACATTGAGAACATAAGTAGCTTCAAGGAGCTGTGTAGTGACCTTATGATATCTGAGGAGGAATGCCCACCTTCCATATATTTATCATCTGTCTATTACAAAGTTTAAAGTTTCATTCAAACATAGTATGATGCATACAGAAATTTAATGCCACTTTGATAAATTAGATTTTTTATCTCATCTGGAGAACATCGTGTGACAAGAAGCAGCGTCACCTTCCAGAAAAGTGTCTTTAAGGGCATAAAGTATGTGCAACTGAATCTAGATCTGCGTGACATCAAAACTGGATTATTCTTGCCACATCACATATTATAGGAGTCGCAGATTGACCATACCCTCTCACTGAAATGGTCAAACAGCAGGAAAAAGTGGGCAACGAAGTGTTTGTGTAAGAAGCAACGCAGAATAATGATGAAACTCTTGTCCTCTCCTTGAATATCAGGGCTGAGCAAAATTCATCAAACGTCACTCATCTTACGTGTTCACTCCTAAAGGCCCATATAAAGAAAGTACAGGAGAAAAACTTGCGCCAACAGCTACTTGACAAGAGGAAGCAACTTAGAAATAGTTCATATATTACGCTACGCGTTTTTCTTTTTGTATATCGGTGTTTTCATTCCCACGCAGTTCATAAATTATTCCTAATGTTTATAATCGAAAGAAGTGAAATTAATGAAATTTCAATCCTTATTACATTTTGCTAAAGGAGAAAATCAGATTTGGGCAGATTCTCTTCGCGGGCGACTCACTTCGCCCGTAACTCTGATACATGTACCTTGTTTTGCATTAAAATGTATTCTCAGTTACCCTGTAAAATATATCATTTCGAAAACTTCAAATTATTACAATTCATAATAAGCATTGGTATTGGAAAAGATGTATGCTCATCGTCTTGTCTTTATAATTGAAAAAAACTTGTACACTGTGGAAAAAAAACAACAATTTTCTCGTTATGCATTTTATTTCAGCTTGTGTCGCATCTCCATAAATTTCATTTGTTTATTTTCAATGTTATCTTTCCTGATTTGAATCTAAAATACGCATCCTAGCGTGAACTGGTTTAAAGGAAATCTGTAGATATAATTTAGACGAAAAATTTTGTAGAATAAAATGTTATTGTAGCTTGTGTCGCTTCACCAAAAAAATAGCTTTTTTTACTTTGAATGTATTTTTATAATGATTCATCGGATCAGAACTTTATGATCAAATCTTTTTTTTTTAATTACATTTGGTGAGTTTGTTATGAATCTGCATAACAACGGCAATTTCTTTTGTGAAATCATTATCTTTTTATAGAGTCAAACGAAAATAAAAATCTTGCTAATTTCATGGCTTTAGTCAAGAAAAGAACTATATCTTTATCTGTATGAATTTTAGGGGAAAATATTGTATACAAAGAATCTAGATTTCGATGAAGTTCACGTCTTTCTGCAAAATATTTTTTCATGTAGTCAACAGTTCAAGGATGACACGAATTTTGACAATGGAAAAGTTCCTCATAGACTTTTTTAGAGTTATCAAGAAAGGTGCTGATTTTTCATAATTGTAGTCCAAGTTATAAAACATACTTGGCCCTGACTTGTTTGCAGCAGCTGCTTTGTACATTGAAAGTTGAGATTTTATCACGTCCATGTATGATTCGAATTCTATATCAGTAGGTACACTTTTTCAATATTTTTCTTAACATAGGTAGACATTCTGGATTCCCACTGAGTATATTGAGATTAAATTCGTTCTTATTCTACACGAAGTCAAATAGAGTTTATAAAAGAAGTGATTGGGATAGAATGTAGATTTTTTCGGACAAATAGCTTTTCGTAGTGATGTTAAAATTGTAAATATATCTTAGAATTATATTCACCAATAAAATTGGAGATAATCGACGAGCATAAGACGATAGTATACACAATCCTCATATCTTTTGATTAGTGAAACAGTAAATAATGTAATGATAAAGAATCTGATTATCAACGTAACTGAAGAACACTCTGGTGATATATTATATTATATTATGGAATATGGACATCTGTCATATAGTCCTTATCTCTTGAATTAGAGGTTTCAAGCTAGGTCTTTTCAGATATTCACATATCATTAGAGTCAGTTTTCAGGTATACAAGAATTGAAATGCTTAATTCGTTGAAACTGATATCACTATTCACGCAATCTTTTATATTTCAGCGGAATCAGTTGTTTACATGGCAAATTTACAGTGTCAACTCTGACCGAGAGTTTGATGTTTTGAAAGAACAATATGAATTCTACAAAATATAGTAAAGCATTAGAAACGATGAACCTCAATCTTTTAGATTGTCGATGAATTATCAAATGGATCAATATTTCATTTATCAATATGTATGGGCGTCTGCATGAAAAGGGCTCTTATGATCATTACGAATTTGGGAATATTCTCGGTTTTCTAAGTTGAGGTCAAAAAAACACTGTCGGTTAAAAGATTCCGCACACGTCTTTTTTGATGACTGACAAAGTCATAAAAATGTGTGTTATCTAAAATATAAAAAATTGTAGGAACTGCCTTTTTCGCAGCATGTATTTTGTACAATTAACTCAATTTAAAACTACTTTTACTATTACTATATTTTATGCAAGATCTTTGGAACACCCCTCTCATTTGGAAAATTAAGATTTTAACACGTGCACGTATGATAGGAATTCCGTGTCAGTGGGTACACTTTTTGAATTCATTGTTTTTAGCACTTAAGTTCTGGATTCCCCCTGGTTATTTTAAGATCAAATTCGTACTTATTTCGGACACAGTAAAATAGAGTTTTGAAAATAGCAAATATCATAGAATGTTGATTACGTCGGACAAATTGCTATTTGCGGTGGGGATAAATTGTAGATATATTATAGAATTATATTCACCAGAGAGATCGAAGATAATGAGCAAGAATAAGAAGATATTATACACAATCCTCATCTTTTTTAATTCGAGAAAGCAGTAATTAATGTATAAATGAAGAATTGGATCAGCAGTGTAACTGATGAATATTCTTTCACATCATTATATTATCAAATATGTACATGGTTGATAATAAAGTCACGACCTTCTAGAAATATTACTGTCATTCGTCAAAGAATTTTTATTGATTTTATCCTGTAATTGGGGAATATGTACATATATCATATAATTATTATTTCATAAATTATAGGTGTCAAGCTTGGTCTCCTCAGAGACTTCAGAGTATAAAAAAAATGTAGTTGCTGAACTCGTTAAAACTAATAGTACAATTTACAAAATCTTTCATATTTTGGCAAAAACGGCTGTTCACGTGCCGAATTTATACTGCGTTTACCATAACGGACAATTCAATTTTTTAAAGACCCAATATAAATTATACACAATATGTTAAAAAAATTGAAACAATAAATTTTATCCTTCCACATTGTCGACGTATGACCAAACGAATTCATACTTCATTTAGCTATATTTATTTTATAACAATCTGTACAATTCAAGAGTCCATATATTGTAGATATATATAGCAAACATTATAGATACCTTATTATAGTGACACAGTTGAGAAGTAAAATAAAAGAAACAGAATTTATGGAACTTTCCAGCATGTTCTTTTTCCGTAGTAAAAAAGTGAAAAAAAACGTATGTTTTGGCTGTTTCTAAAACCTTGTATAGAAAAAATCATAAATGCTTGAAGTATCTAATAGGACTTAAGTTGGAGGCTGACGCATGAGCTTTGACCTTATGTTTTCAAAAATGACCTGTTTTTTTTCACGTTTTTGCTCGTGCGCGATATGATTTATTCATTTTTTATGTGATATTCAACATTATATCTTGAATATCTCCGAAGAAATTGCACAGTTCCATTGTATAGGCACAAACATTTTGTGAGCCACATTCACGGTTTTGAAATCTTAGCCCATTCTTAGGTTACAAAACAAATATTGTCTTTGATATAAGTGGAAAAAAGTTGATAATGAAATATACTGGAAAAATGTTTTTTTTTTAAAGTACCCTATCTATATTTTCCAATTCAAATTTGAAATTAATTTTTAGAAAATTTTTAGGCAACAAAGTACATTCTGTCGATGAAAAAATCTGTGTTTGGCCTTTTCTAAACGATTTAGGCGCTTTGGAAAACCCGGAATTTTTTTCCAATATAACCATAATTCCAAGTGCAGAAATTCTACATGTTCATTTTGCTCACAGGAAAATCTTTTTTAATTTTCAACTTCAGAAATCAAACATAAGACATTGACTGTTTCCAACCGTTTTTGTTTTACTTCTTTTGAATGCCAAATAACAAATTTTTCTTGTTCGACTCAAACGACTCGATGAATTGTTGATTCTTTATTCCGCCTGAACATAAATTTAAAATTTCAATACCTAGGACAAGGGCCTTTCGAAAAACCTACATAAGACCTAAATTGATAAACTGTGTGAAGTTCAGAATACAGTTTCTTCATAATTCAAAAAGGTGGTCCTAAATGTGTTAAAAATGATTTTATATTCTGAACTCATATTAAATACCAAAAAAAATGTATGTGATATTTGCATCCTTTTAAATATACGTACATTTGTCATGAAACTTTATGTAGCATGAAAGTTAAGAGTCATACTTTATATTGAAATATTATGCTGTTATCTGCTTCGTATAAGTTAGAAGTCCTTCATTATGTATATTTTTTCCAAAATTACGTGGCCAACTTTTATTTCACGAATTCATGTACAAATTCGCATCGCTGATATTTTCGGTAGGATTTCATGACTTTTGTTTGTAATTAAACAAAATGCATTCATTTTCTATGAGAATTCATGGAAATATATTCAGTTTTTTTCAACCTTCTTTTGATGTATTACAATCAAATAACGATTGAAGCATGAATAAGACAGGCCTACAAAAATTAGACTTTTGATTTCCCACTAAGATCTGAAGGTGTCTTCTAGCGTATTTTTTTGCACTGAATCCGAATCTGGTAACAGAATTTGTCTAGCACGTCAAGATGGTGAGACATTCGGATATGGTCACATATTTACAATTGTCTCTCCGTCGAAGAGTTTTTTGAGTCACTGATTACAAAATTGAAGTCAGAATTCGAATTTCGAAATGGCGGATCAAATATGGCGGGCCAAAAATAAAAAATGTGTTATAATTCTACTAACATTCACTGTGAAGCAGTTTTTTGGGTCAGTTTTTTTGACCAGCTTTACTGTAACTATGTTCACACACCAAAAACAAATGCCAATCACACCTGAATAACTTTGCCTGACGATCTTCTCCTGCTCAACAAATGACAATGCAGAAGTTCGTCGAAGCTCATCATTGGACGCCAGTATCTTCCTCATACGTGACAATGTCTAACAGAGTCTGTATAAACCACCTGGATAAATTCTGTAACGTTTGTGGTCAGTATGTCCTCAAAAATAAAGATTTTATATCAATCCAGCACCAAGATAGAAATTGGATGCCGTATAAAGTGCGCACAAATTGTTTTTTAGTCATGAAAAATGCTATTCTTGTCAATGTAACTTCCAAGGTTTTAATGGTAAAAATAAACATCTTATAAAATATCCCGATGTAGCATCTGCTGCCAAACCTATTCCCGTAGCCTCCGCGAATCTTCTTCCAACTCCTTCAGTGATTGGTGGATGGTGCTCTTCTCGAGCGACCTAGGTGCTGCCTGGCCGACGCTCAGTTGGGTCAAGCCGTTCCTCCTTTCCGTCGCCGCTTTCGAGGGACTCGTTGTCCATGTGATGAGACGAACTGCCATAATCGCCCTCCTCCCTTTCGACGGTTTCGATAGGGTCTTCGCTCGTTCGTCTGCCAACGTGTTCGGCAAGCTGGTTCGGTGGAAGCGGCCGCTCGCCGTCTTCCGGTTCAGAACCCGTAGATAAGGGAGGATTTGTTGGACCTGCCTTCACTGGACGAGTACCAACTGGAGTACACTGGAGTAGTACGAACGTACTCCTGTGAACCTTCAGCGCGGCGCCGTTCCTCGTTAACCCAGTCTTCCGGAAGGTACTGTGGTTGAGTGGGTGCGGCGGTGTACCTGGCCTGGTCAGGCAAGTGCCTGTCCCAGGTTCGGTGGTTTCCCTGGTGCCTTAGCTATATCCTAGTTGCGAATCTCCCGGCTCATTCCTGGCCAGAAAAAATTCTCCTTGACGGAACGGATCGTTTCGTCGGTTCCTGGATGGCCGGCTACGGCGGCGTCGTAGTATCCCCACAGGACCTTGGGACGTAGCGCTGTTGGTACCAGTAACCTCCAAGTTCCAGAGGCATCCTAGCACCACCATCCTCGTTCGGTTAATCGGTGCCCGTCAAGGAATTTCGTCTCCTGTGTCGAAAGGTGTGGGAGATTCCTCATCTTACGCCATCGAAGAACGTCTCGCGTGATCGATGGATCCTTCTGTTGAGCCTCGATAACCTCCCGGAAAAGGAGCGGCCGAGCCAAAGCGCTGAGAATCGGCACTGACTGGGCGTTCGCAAGGCGGGCGGTATTGGTTGTGGGCGACAGCATCTGTTCCAGATCTGCCTCGCCGGGCGACAAACCGTCGGGATTCGGGTGCCTGGAAAGGGCGTCAGGCAGTTTATTTTCTTTCCCGGGCACATGTTCGATTGTGCGCGGAAAACGGCTGAGGAACACGATAGTAAGACATTCTTGCTCGTTACAATGGTAACGAGGGTCGGTGGGAGAAAATTTTGCGCTAGCGAATGAGATGATCCGGCGCTTTCTATCTGGCTCGTCCTGCATCAAAACTGCCCCCATTCCTTGGGCACTATTGTCTTTCTAGAGGACGAACCTCCAATCGGGGTCGGGTCGGCTTAGCGTGATCGGTTTTCGAAAAGCGGCCTTGGCATCTTCAAAATACTGCAGATTTTCCGGTCTTATCCGGTACGGGCGTTTAGTTGATAGCATAACTGACAACGGGGCAAGAACGATCGAGAAATTCGGTAGGTATTTTTCAACCCAGTTGCAGATACCTAAAAATGAACGCATCTCTTTGCGTGTGCGCGGCGGCGCCGCGTTTTTGATTGCTTTCACGTTTCAGGCTTACGCCGAGTTACCTTCTGTACTGACGACGTGTCCGAGGTACAGAAGGGTGGTCTGGCTCGAACTACATTTAGCTGGCGTGATGGTTAGCCCGTATATCGCTAACCTTTCGAATACTAGCGTCAAATGCAGCAGGTGTTTTTCCCAGTTCCGCGATTAGACGACGATGTCGTCGAGGTATGCGATGGCATGCACACCCCATTGTTCGGCCAGGACCTGCAGCATTAAGTTCTGAAAAGTTCCCGAGGGCATTCTGCCGGCCGAACGGCATGACCCGGGATTAAAACTGGCCTTCTCCTGGAGTTGAGAAGGCCGTGTACTGGCGGGACCCGGGCGACATGGGTACCTGCCAGTATCCACTTTTCAAATCTGACGTGGGAAATATTGTGGCCGTACGGAGATCCTTTAAGGTCTCATGCAAGGCATCCACGGTCATCCCGTTCTGGCGGCGGTAGTCTACACAAAAGTGGTAATCGCCGTTCTTTTTTCCGGCGACTGAACGGGCAAGTTCTTGGCTCAATTATGCCATCCCGAAGCATTTCGCGCACTTTGACGCCAATGTATTGACGTTTTTCGTCAGAGTATCTGCGAGTTGCTTCTCTGAACGGGTGGCCATCCTTGAGCTTGATGTCTTACTGCACATTTGCCAGGGTCTGTTCGAGGCGTCCGTCTCCGTGAAACAGCGATGCGTGCAGGTGAATGAGCTTGCGAAACTCGTCTTGATGTTCTGAGGGAAAATTGTTCTGTACAGCTATTTCTTCCGTGGAGGAGGCAAGCTCATGATCGTGGGGGAGGGGGCTAAGGTAAACCCTCTGTTGGCCCACGTTGCTGACAAATTTGCAGTCAGCAACGTGGTCGTGAATGACCTTGTGCTGTTTCAGCCAAGGCCGGTCGAGAATCAGCTCGGCTCTCAACTCAGGGCTGATGTGAAAGGTGCCCGGGTAGTCGACATCCTGGAGGGTTGGCTGTGAGTGAATGGTGCCATTCAGCTGTATTGTGGCACCCACAGCGGTCAGTAAGGCATGGGAGGGGGTGGTGCAATTCTTTAGCTCGGCCTTTGTCAGAACTGACTCGTTGACAAAGTTCTCCGAGGCCAGGGTATCGATCTCGGCGATCATTTCGCGTCTACACAGAAGTACCCTTTCTCTGGGTAGGCTGCCGAGATCGGCCGATACCGCGCATGAGACGGGGGCGCACTCGACGTGACCGGGGCGGCAGGGGCTTCTGCCTCGACCGCCCGGTCTCTCCAGTTTCCCGGAACCGCGGTGGATTGCCGGGCTTTAATCTGTGAAAGTGACGCTCCGTGAAGTATTGACATTGCGGCGGGGGTCTCGCTGTGGGGGCGGCCTTGGTACCATTCTGTGGTGGTTGGGTGACCGCTCCTCCCTTACTTTGCGTTTTGCGGGAGACTTTCCGAGGATTCTCCTCGGCCTCGCCGTTTTCGGCCTGCACCGCGCGTTATACCAACTCTTCGAATGTGGTAATTCTTGCTGCACCCAACACCTTCTTTATGGACAGCTTCAAAGCCTCTAACAGCAAGGACACTCTTTGCTCCTCGGGGACCTGTGGTAACAGGCGAAGAGCGAGCAGATATCTTTTTTGTAAGAAGACCCCGGCGGCCTCCTTTTCCTCTTGCTTCGTTGCATAGAGTTTTATGTGCAGTTCATTCAATGCCGTGACTCCGGAAAAATTTTGTATTAAAAGGGTACGAAACTTGGCCCACTTGGTTTTTCTAGGCCGCGAGATTCATAAGTTTCCCAAATTGAAAATATAGGCGACGACGTGAAGCGTCAGAAACCTTCTGACGCGCTTGCGAGGATGGGCTCAGTAGCGACGGCAAAAAAGTTTCCAGCGTCTGATCAGCTGACAAGAATAAGATGTCCGTGTCAGGCGTCTCCTCTCCTCCTCCCTCAGCCTGGGGAACAGGTGTCTCGCGCGGCTATCGGGGTGTTCCCGGCGGCGACGGTGTGCGCTTGGATCAAGCTTGGTATGCCAGGGCTCCTCGAAGAAACGAGGTGCCCTGAGCATCAAGGGTTCCGTCCATGCTAAGCGCGGGCGACGCTAACGCGGATCCTGTGTGTCAGGGTGGCCCCGCCGGATCGTCAGCAGGTGCCACTCACCCTCCCGGAAAATTTTCGGGGCCTCAGGGTTGTATGCCTTAGGGTTGGCGCAGGCGACGTTGCGTGCGGTTACTTCCTCGGTCGCACGCTGAATGGCGGCGGCCTGTTGTATGTGCGCTGCTTCCTCTGGGCGGCGCGTCTGGCAGCAGCGGCCCGTCGGGTCGACTAACGTTCTGAGTGACGAGAGGCGGCGACTCTACGCTCGTGCTCCTCACGAGTTAGTCGCCGACGCTCCTCAATTCCCCGATGGCGAGGCCTGTCCGGTTGTCGCTGCTGCTCGCTTCCTAGCCGAATTTGCTCACCTTGCGGGTGGCTCGCTGTAGCCGACGCCGGACGGTGTGAGCGTTCGAGCGTGATCTACGGGAACTCCCGGTCATTACGGGTATTGTTGTTCTCGTAAACACGGTAGATACGCACGCGAAGTCACAAATAATAGCCCAGGGCTTTCTGATTCTCGGACTCTTGAAAATAAGTGCCAGCCGAGAGTGTGACGTTGATATATTTTGAGAAGAAAAAACTGGCGTTTATTGCCTTCGAGAGAAGGGCAGAGCTGCCGCAACTGACCTCTGGAAAATTCAGACAAAAATTAATTATCTGAGTCGCTCCCGACTCTCGCTCGCCTCCGTTCGGAGCTGCCTGTGGCAGAGGGGAAGAGCATCGAGCCCGCCGATTGACTGCGAGACCGACAACGGAGTCGCAACCAAGCGGTGGGGATTGTCAGCCAGGCCCCGCTGCTTCAGCCTCCGCGCGGCGACACTACACTAACTAAAAACTAGTTATTCTTATTTAATATCATAACAGTGAATAGAAAATATAAATTGTTATCTAAAATGAGGGAAATTTTTACAGTAAGCTTATTTCTATCCCAACTTTATTTTCCCGAAGAAATCATGAAGCTAGGGCGAGTTCAACGGTCGTTCGGTCTTATTACACTCATTAATTGTTAGTTAATTTTCAAAACTACTTATTAATTGAACTTTTTATTGTTTTAAGTTAAATCCGGAACGATCACTATACTGATGTACGTGTAAACATGAGTACATGTATACACGTACATCAATCGTTTGCTTATTGTTGTTAGTTCGGCCCAGAGGGAGTTTGTTCGTTCTCTCTCATTAAATTTTAACTGAAATCGTGTTTCATATTCCCCTTTTAAATGAATTAATTTAGTGTTCAAACGTATTCTACCGTCCCCCTTAATCAGCCGGTAATTTTATAATTTTATTAAACATTTGGGGAAGTTAAACAGTTTCCGAAAATGTTTGTTAAAAATTTGTTTGAGCTCCCTGGGAGGAATAGTGGTGATAGGAAGGTAAGAGCGCGCGTTGGTGAGAAAGAGACAGACGGCGGTGTACGTATCTCAGCCTGCCGCAATGTTTTCGTAAACACGCTTTGAGCACGTGCTTACAGGCTCTCGTCCTCGGCCGGGAAATTTTCCTGCAATTAACTGGCCCATTAAGGGATGAGACGGTAAGCAAACTCGTCGTTTCGAATCCCGAAAATCGGCAATTTGTGACGTAGGACCTTCGCCCAAGTTTTCGTATTGGAAACTTGATTTGTGTGTTTGACATGCATCAACCTCGCAAAATCCGACTTTTCACTTGTGAGGTTTCTTGTGACCCTATAAAATAGACTTATGGGGCCAATATTTTAAAAGTAATTATTTATCTGTATTTTATAGCTAATCATCGTAAAGAATATTGAGTGTCAAGAACAGTCACCCAGTATTAACGATTCCTGATGAAATTTACAAAAACGTGTCTTTTTCTTATGGGAAATACGTGTTGAACTTCATGGGTTTGCGGAACCTTTAAATACCATTTTTCAACAACAGAAGAAACGAATTTCTTTTGTTGAAAATTTGAACAAATTTTGGGGCAATATGCATGTAGAATTTGAGAAATCAGGTCAATCTTGACCAAGCTAAAGGAGGGTCTGATGTCTAAAATCTTTTATTATAGTTCCGTAGAAACGCTTGGGGCATTTCACGTCAGAGGCCACATTAGATTTACCAGATCACCAAGGTTCTTTTCTAAAGATTTGGTGGCCATAAAGATAGAGCACTATTTGAAAAACAGGCGCCAACCTATGGCAACTTACTCAGCATACCCACCAATTGAATCTCAGAGCCAACCATCTGATGAATGGAGAAATTTAGTGGACTATTGCTGCGTTAAAGGGTGGTCTTTGCTCATCGGATGGTATGCTAACGTACATCATTCAACTTGTAGTAGTATGGACACCAACCACTGACAACGACTTTATTAGATTACCCTTTAATTACTGATTTAACTTTATTGAATCGGGGTGAAACACTCACATTCGGTCATTTAGATGTCGCGAGGTTATGGATTTGACTGGGATACTTATAGGAAGCATCTCAGCAGTTTGATGGGTGCTATAGTGGACAGAATGAAGTCTATCAAATTGATTTTTTTTTTCGATATCGTACAACAAGATACCAAGAAATTTTATGAGGACAATTGTCCATTTCGTATCAATAAAACAAACAAGGATGTACCTTGGTGTAATCCTGGACTTGAGGACCTAAAAAACCTTTCAACAGAGCTAGAAAAAACTGTAATTGAGGCCTGTATAGGGCAACCTTAACAAGACATAATAATGAGATACAAAATGCCAAAAGGAACTCATGAATGGTTAATTATCAGGGATTTGAAAATCTGCCTAACACTGCTAGACTCCAGAAAACCTTTAGAGGTAAATCATTATGTCAAATTTAAGCATTAATATAGCCTTCGGACAGTGGGCCAGAACCCAAAATTCCTGCAGAAAACCCTTAACGAAACCCAATATGAAACTGAACTTTGAAAATTTAAAAAATCAATAGAATCAATACAAGAAGTAGCCGGAAAAAACAGGTTTCTATAGATTTGTGATGCGCGCTAACTACGTCTGGTTGGGCTGGTGCACAGTTGCTATGTGCACAGACGTCCTCTTCCCAAAGAGACAAATTATCTGCCATGTATCTTTGGAACAGTTGCAGTTCGAATTATAAACTTTTTCAAACTTTTGTTTGCACTAAAAAGCGAAGGCAATAACACCTGGTTGATTAAAAAATAAATGATATTCAGATGAGCATGAAGATTTTTGTGAAACCATTTTTTTAATATCTCTGGAGCTGTGCCAGACATCGGGAAAACAAATCCATCGTTGGATTGTGCATTCAAAAACGTATTGAAATGATGTATTTTCGTCTGTTTCAACCATTTTGAACACCGTTTCATCATATGATCTTCAATTTTTCGAAAAGAAATTGAATTCAAAAATCACAAAAACCTGACGTGCTGGGAAACACAGAAAACAGATTTGAATTTAGCACAGAAAACTTCTTTGGAAATCATTTGTCTCATTTCATGAATACCTAGGTCATGTCTAATTAACATTTTTATTTATAACAAAACATAGATTGGCGCAGAATAACGTTACATAAATTCCAATATTTATATTCAGAAACCATAGAGCCCATAGGGGGTGAACCAGATGTGCGCATATTCTTGAAAACAGATAGAGAAGTATGGTCATTGAACAAACCATCCCATTCGCATCCTATTTTCATAATTTTTATTCTGCACGAAAGTTTAAAACCTGAAGATAAAGTAGAAAATACTTCACAGGTAAACCTACCTCAAGTCATAAGGAATGATTATGCCAAGTTTCAGAAGCGTATCTACAGTGATTTAGGAAAAAATTTATCAGAAGAGGACTTTTACAGGAATCTCATAAATTCCCCTTTTCGTCGCGTTGGCGTGGGGCACTGGGAGTTTGAAAAGGGGCCTTTTTATTTTATCCCATACACGCTTATATAATTCTCGTTTTATTTCTCAATTTGTTGGTTTCATAATAATTTTTTTTGGTCAGTACTCGTATGGTTTACATAACTTGTTATTAAAAGTCAAAGAAAATATTAGACTTGACGGTTAATCAGGCTAGTAAGTATGATACAAAAATTTTCAATTATCCATAATTTTTTACGTTCATAAGAAATCTATAAAAAATGACATATTTGATTGAACTTTTAGAAATACACAGAAACTAAGTATCTTATTAAAATTGTCAATCTGACGAATTATACAAGAAAAAGTATTTGGAATTTTGTTTTCTCATATGAAAATGGATAACCAATCTAGAATAAATATCTGATATAAATACCTGAAACAATAAACTTGAGATGTAGAGAGGTGGTGAGAAAAATTATACCACATTTAACAAATTCCAGATGATTTTGTAGGATTGCCAAAGATGCCAACGAATGTTCAACACTTTCACAAGATTTAAGGAATTGTATCAGACCTCCAATTTCCTGAAAGGATTTGAAGGAAGTTTAAAAGTTTTAAGGGATTTCTAGCGAATTTTATGAAATAAATTCATTTTATTTTATTTTCCAGAGTTTTTGAATGATTTTTACAGATATCTAAAAATGTTATTATAGTCAAATCATGATATGCCTATACTAATTTTTCCATAACATTCTTTTGTGAAGGAAGTTTACAATTGTGAATAAACTGAATATTATTTTTTTTATCACTTGATATATTTTTCACAGTTTTCCTTATATATAAAATATTTTTTTTGTTAATATAATATCAATAATAATCATGAAAAATGCATTAAATATCGTTCAGAAAGTTTAACATTTTTATGAATTAAATTGATGGTGTGCAAGAAAGTCGTCTGCAGTTACTATTTTAAAATTCTTCGAGATTGCGTGATCTTTGTTCAAGGGAGTTGCCTGGATTTCTTCTCGAGTCATATCTTGAATTTCTCCACTTTCCATGTTTATTTTTACCCGTTTTTCAAACGGACTACCATAATCACACCTTATTGTATAAATTCCACGGAGGCATGTATTATTTCTCTCAAATATTGCAAAAATGTCACCATTAGACGTTGATAATACGATCTTTGCTTCGGTTGGCATAGGCTGAAGGACCTGATATCTTCCTTTCACTTTTATTGGTTTATCTTGAGGAAAAGTGTATTCTCGAATTTCAAATCGCATGTTAGGATTTGTTTTGGGAATAAGCCGAATAAATCTAACTTGCTCAACTGTATATCCAAGTATGCCTGAAAAAAATTGCCTGGTGCGAAGATGCCTGAAATTAACTTGAAGAGAAGAATCAGAGTTAGGAGACCTAGACCTGGCACGAAGAGAAAGCTCAACGGAAGGAGAAGACCTTTCAGGAGAATGATGCCTGTCCAGATAATTAGAAGGTGCGGAACGATGAACGCATGGCAGATGGTCGCTATTAGGAGAACTGGCATACTGTAAACTCAACTCTGCAACAAAAACAGACGATTACATTTTTCTTGCTTATTCCACCTTCTTCTCTTCTGGCGTAATTTTCTCTTCTGGCATACTTTTTATATGGTATATTTTCAGACGAAGAAGTAACAAAGTACCAAAAGGACCGTCATAACGTATTCTTGTTGACCAGATAATGTAAGGTACTGAATAGACACTTGAGATAATGTTCTATTCTGACATATTTTGCTGAAGATGAATTTTTTTTAATTTTTGGGATAAAACTAGAATTCTTGGGAATTCGCCATAAATTCTATTGAATATTTCAAAATCCCTGTGCAAAACAAATGACGTTGATAAACAAATATGCCGAAAGAGAAAATTAAAATCGGGCAAAGAGTGCCAAAAATTAAAATTAAAATCCTCCCCCTCTTTACCTTATTTCTCTGTTCTTTAATTACATGCATTCAGTTGAACGCAATGAGAAGAAATAACGACAGCTCAATAACTTTCTTGGATAGGAAATAAACTTTCTTTCGAAGATGGATTCTTTTTTGACGCTAATATCTTTCTTGGTTGACAATTCAACTCCTTTATAGAAAATTCGTTTATTCAGTTTGAAAATTCACCTTTCCTGGTGAAAATTGAATCTTTTTGGTCAAAGATCAACCGAAAAATCATTCACTAAATAATTGAATCAATTTTATCAGTTTTTGTTCAGGCACGAATAAATAGATAGTAACACCCCTTTACTGCTAGCTGATATTTCTACAGGATTGGTACTCTCTATTTCTCTCTGGTTCAGGCTTCAACTATTCTGTTCAAAATGCCTTCTTTTAGTTGAATTTAACTGTTTTGAATTAAAAATTAAAATATTTTCTGAATGAAAAATCGCCTATTACATTTCTCACTGAGAATTACTATTTTTGGCAGCGGTTCTGGCACAGTAGAAAAAAGAGAGGCGATACTGAGACCAACCACAGGTAGGCTTACAGTGAAGAATTTTCTTCTTCAGGACCAGAAGGAACATCAAGATCAATGTTTTACTCATGTTCGAAGATCTGGCTCAATGAATCATGCGCTTCGTGAAGATTTTCTTGGAGAATATGACCTCTGGACCATCAGTTGTGATGTGTATGATGTAGCGCGAACATTGGCGAATGCAAACCGTAACAGAAACGAAATGATAGAACATAAGAACAAACAGGACATACATCAACTCTGCACAAAATTAGGCTGGGCAAAACAGTACACTTACCGCGGTCAGTGTGTAATTCAGTACATAACATCAGGCAGGAAATTCACTGCCAGGGTTAAAAATTTCGCGAGCGAATTATGGACATGTCATCACAAGCGGAACAAGTCAAAGCTTCTGACCTTCAAGCAGCACAATGTTGACAGAAAACGGGTGCCACCTGATGCTAGAAGAATTCCAGAGCGGTGGGAGAAGTGGATCAGAGAAAATCAACAGTTTTTCTCGGAAGCATCTCGACTTTTCAGAGACCCTCCAGTTACTGTGGACCACCCTTCCAAAACCAAAAGAGGTTGAGGCATACTGTATAGAAGTCTACCAAGTACAACATCCATTGTAAATCCACATTAAAAGACATGAAGAACTATTCCGCTGTGGGGCCAGATGGTATCATGAGCTTCTGGTGGAAGAAGTTTACTTTAAACAACCAGCATCTGTCCCGCATTTTCTCTCTATATCCAAAGACGGAAGAGCCTACTCCGGCATGGCTGGGGGAAGAGCAAACAGTGCACCTACCGAAGAAGGGCATCTTGTATAAACCTAAGAATAAAAGACCAATTACTTCTCTGAACACGGGTTTTCAGGTTGGTCCACTTGGGAAACCAGATTGACTATCTCATCTTGCGAATATTGTCTGGCAACTAGCAGCGTTACTTTCCAGAAATGTATTCTTCAGTGTACAAAGTATGTGCAACTAAATATAAATCTAAAGATTTACGAGGAATTAGAAAGATGCGTTAAGATTCATTTCAAGCGAGGAAGACTTGCTGGCATTTCGAAAAGTAGCATTTAGAACGTAACATATATGAAGGATGCTCTACAATGCAAATGCAAACGTCTTATCCGACAGACTTGGTCATCCAAACTGCCGGCGAGGAACAAAATATCAGAGTTCAGATCCCTCGACATCTGGTCACGAAAGGTTATGCGCATGAACAAAATCTTGGACCTTTGGTCGTCCGTTCCGTGACTCTAGATGTCATGCCATCAAGGTGATCACTAAACGCTGAATCTCCGATTGTCTTTACAACAGGGTTATTCTAGCTACAGTGAATATAAGAGTTGCAAACGCACGAGGACGAGACCCTCTCCTGGAAAAGTGGGCAATGGAGTGTTTCTGTACAAATCAGCGGAGAATGCTACTAAGACACTTGGCCTGGGCTTCAATATCATGAGTAGGAAAAATGCATAGAAAATTATTCATCTCGAGTATTATATTCTTATTTTAATTTAAACAGAAGGAAAACGCGCAACGTAGTTCATGAATGATCCCTTATGCTTGTAAAAAAAAGTATTGAAATTATTTATTATCCAATCATTCAATCATTAAAAAAAAAAATTAAGTTCTGACATTTTGGCAGACGCTATTTTCTACACTGATCTCCATTTAAGACCATTTTTACTATCACTATTTGTTATGCAAGACCTTTCAATCCACCCTTTCATGAGGAAATGCAAGATTTCAAGACGTGCACGTATGATACGAATTCCGTATCAATAGGTACACTTTTCGAATTCATTTTTCCAACGCACACATTCTGGATTTACCCCTGAATATGTTGAGATTAAATTCGTACTCATTTTGGATGAAGTCAAATAGAGTATGTAAAAAAAGCGATCAGGATAGAATGTACATTATTCGAGAAGTTGCTATTTGCGGTAAAGTTAAAATTATAGATACATCATAGAATTATATTCACCAATAAAATTGAAGATCATCGACAAGGATAGGACAAGAGTATACACAATCCACATATTTTTTAATTAGAGAAAACAGTTAATAATGCAATAATAAAGAATCGGAATAACAACCTAAGTGGAGAATATTCTCGTCCCTTATTATATTATGAAATATGTACTTATTTCATAGAGTTTTTTTCTCATAAATTATAGGTGCCAAGCTATGTCTTCCCAGATATTTACATTTCATTAGAGTCTGTTTTTAGAGTATAAGAAAATTTAGTTACTAAATTCGTTGAAACTGATATCACTATTTACACAATCTTTTATATTCGAGCGAAATCGGTTGTTTACGTGCAAAATTCATAATGTGTCTACAATAACCGACAATTTCATGCTTTGAAAAACCAATATAAATTCTACGCAGTATGTTAAAAGAATTGGAACAATACATTTCATCCTTTCACATTGTCGACAAATAATCAAATGAATTAATACTTTATTTGTCTATATTTATTTTATAAACATCTGTCAAATTCAAGATTTCAACCATGAAAAAATATTAATTCATATCAAATTTTGACGAAAAGTTTGTATCAACATTTCGTCGCTATATATATGAAGAATTTAAAATATCTTGAATAGTTTTTCAGATTTTCATACAAGCCCATTGTAACCATTAAAAACATGTTACTGAATTGAAAAATCTTAAAAACAGTGGCACAGTTCAGCATGTTTTTTTCTAGTAGAATAGCTTCCTGGAGGCGAAAATGTTCCATCCTTTTGCGTTTTTCAGAAAAACAGGTTCAAAAATAGAAAAAGAATTTATTTTCTGTCTGCTACTGAAAACTTGTATCAATCAAACCGGTACTGTTGAAGTTTTTTATAAGGGTTGAAATTGAAACCTATGTTTTAGCCTATGTTTTCGAAAATAACCTTTCGTTTTTTGACGTTTTTGCACGTGTGCAATATGATCTGATCATTTTTTATGTGATATTGAACGTTAGATCCTGAATATCTCCGAAAATATCAGTTTTGCGGAAAAAAAGTTAGTTTTTCAACCAGCGTTTTAAAATGCGTAAGGAAACACCATAAAAATAGAATAAACACGAATCCTATAAAATTTTGTTACATAGTATAATTTGATGTCTTACTAAGATTCAAATTGAAATTTCCTTAATACCGACGTCAGCACAGTTGATTTATATAGGTGCGAACACTTTATAAGCCACATCTACAGTTTCGAAATCTTACCCCACTCTTAGACTTCAAAAGTTTAAATGACTTCAGAAGTTTAAAAGTCTGTTTTCAGGGTTCCGAAAAAAACCCATAAGTGAAACATTAGGTTTTGCGAGTTTTTGGTGCTAATAATGATTTCTTTGCGACTTTTTCAATAGAAATTGTTTCCAGTACATAAAAGACAACTTTCTACTGATTGTAAGATGTTTATATTGATTTTTTCAGCAAGCTGTTATTGGTTTTGGAAATTTGCTACTAGAATTCTATTCATTATTATTTATGTATAATAATATTACATTAGAATAATGGTAGAATAATCAAAGCATGTTCAAAGAAGTGATTGTTCAAACAATTTATTATTGTTTGTAACTAGCTCGTCCCAGGTAATTGCTAGATATTTGCAGTTTTTGTTGTTGCAGTTTTCAACTTTGCTTTTGATTTTTACTTATGAAAAAATAATGAATAAACATCAGATATAATTATTTATTAAACTCTCTCTTTCTTTTCAGCGGATAGATTTTTCTGAAATAAAGCAGATATTTAAAATATTCTTTAAATTTTTTATATGGTTCACATGAAATGCAAATTTTCTCTGCAGTAGTTACTGAGAGGCATTTTTAAAATAGTTCTTAATAATTTATCACTATAAATAATATAGTTATAATAATTTGATTTCCATTGTCTATAAAAAACAGTATGGCAAATATTTATCATTTATTCATGACTAAAAACCCAAAGCAAATTGAAAAATTTAGGAAAACATTGCATCTATCTAGCAATTATCTAAGAGAAGCATTCATTTTTACCTCAGTTTCAAGTTAAAAGCGGACCAAAATTTCAAAACATGAACAAAAATCGCAAGTTTCTATTATTATTCAAAGAGAATATTATTACAAATAAAAATAAATTGTTAAAGCAATCATGTTTATCCATCTCAATTAATTACACAGCCACACAGAAAAATAGTTTTTGGGCCTGGAGGTCGGACCATGTTGACTTCATGTTTTTTGGGTCGCTGAATCCGAATCCGAGGTCCAAAAAAACCAAGCACGTCAGGGTTCTTACATAACCTCATGAGACTCCATACATTTTTTTTTTTCGAGTCTGGGGGTCAGACCATGTTCATTATTTGCTTTTGGGCTCACTGAATCCGAATCTGAGGTCCAAAAAAACCCCAGCAAATCAGGGTTTTGACACAACCTCAAAAAGCACATAAAACTTGTTTTCCGAGTCCGGGGGTTAGACCATGTTCACTATATGCTTTTGGGGTCGCTGGATCCGAATCCATGGTCCGAATTCCCTCAACCTCAAATTTAAAAGGAAATTACATTTAGGTTAAGAAACATCCTTTTGTTACAAGACGACATTTCTCTAAGTGGCAGACACACGTAAGTCGGATGAATAAATTTCACGAGTTTCTTTGAAAATCAAAACCCGGACGTGCTGGAGTTTTTTAGACCACGGATTCAGATCCAGCGACCCCAAATACATAAAGTAAGCATGGTCTGACCCACAGACTTGAAAATAAATTTATGAGGTTTTATGAGGTTATGTAAGAACCCTGACGAACTGGGTTTTTTTGGACCTCGCATTCGGATTCAGCGACCCCAAAAACATATAATAAATATGGTCTGACTCCCGGACTTGAAAAACTAAAATTTTATGAGGTTTCATGAGGTTATGTCAGAACCCTGACGTGCTGGGGTTTTTTGGACCTCGGATTCCGATTCAGCACTACAAAGAACATATAGTCAACATGGTCTGACCTCCGGGCCCGAAAAACGATTTTTATTATGTGGCTGTGTTATCACTTCACTCTAACTGAAAAGCGGACAGAGAGGGAATTTTTTTAGAAATAACCACAAATTTCTAGCCCTATTCTAAGAGAAAATTGCTAGAATTCATAATGAGCACGAAAAACTCACAAAATCCAACATATGGGATTTTTTTGGGACCCTATAAAATATACTTATGGGGCTAATATTTCCAAAGCAATTAATCATTTGTATCCTATTGCTCATTATCATGAAAAGTGTTGAGCTTCGACAAGATTCACCTATAAATATAATTTTTCAAACAAAAAAAAACGAATTTATTTTGTTGTGGATTCAAACAACTTTTAGGGCAATATGCATGAAAATTCGAAGAAATAAAATTTTGGACCACTTTAGTATACACTGTGCCACACTCACACAAGCAATGCAAGGTTAAATTACCTCAGCATTATGTTATAAATTATTTAATTTATTCATTCTTGAATAGCTTCATGGGTTTAACATTCGCAAATTCAGAAAATTCATATAAATTTGGAAAACTATATTATCCTGGCAGATTTTTATGAAAAGTAGTACGACTGTTTTTTTAAATAGCAGAATATGAATTGGTGGGTGAAAACCATAAATTCAAAACAGCAACTTAAATTTTGAAAATTCTGTATAATTTGTGAATTTGCATGAACATCTGGAAATCTGCAAGTCACAGAATACAAATTTAAGGTAAAAATTCAGAAATTAAAAAATTGGATATGAATTTAAAAAATAGAATGAAATTGGTACGCTTTTTTGAAAGTCATCATGGCGGGGGATTTCGGGGCACAGAAAATGAATTCAGGTTCAAAATTAAAAAATTATAAAAGTGGGCTCAGACTTGAGAATGTTATTAAATTTAGATTTACACAAAAGGCGAGTACACGGGGGCTTATCGAGTCACATAACAAAGAAAATTGACTCGGAATTTTGAAAATTGTGACAAATGTATAAACTTTCAATATTTTATTCAAATTTTCTAATTTTGAATTTTGACCTTGAATTCATATTTGGTGACTGAAAGACTTACTGAATTCCATGCAAATATACCAATTGCATAGAATTTCCGAGTTTGATTTTTTGAATTTTTGGGGGTTTTTGACTTCAAATTTTTATGCTGCTAGTGAAGGAAAACCCCTCGCAATAACATATATATACAAAAAATAACTCAATTTGAAAAATTTAGGGTTTTTTAAAGTTTTTTAATTTCGAACGCAAATTCGCTTTATGTTACTCAGAAACTCCTTTATTACCGGCTCTGATAAAAATCCATAAATTCATTAATTTTTTCTTAAAGTGTAGCTAAATTTAATTTTTTAATTTGACCGCCAAATTTTTATTCCGCAACTAAAAAAATCCGTTAGTATCGACTCTTGTGGAATTCCGCGGATTTGTGGAATTTTCCCAGGATTTAGGTCGCTTTTTATTTTAGAATGTTGCACACAACATTCGTTCCAGAACGAGATTCTGGTTCCGGTTCGTTCTGGCTAGGAACGAACTCGGAGCCTGAACGAGTTCTTTCTGATCTGGAACCAGAAGAGATAAGTGTAGTTTCGTTCCAGAACAGAAAGTGTAGTAGCATCTTTCCGTTCCAGAACCGCTTCCGGAACGAGCTTGGAATTGTTCCTAAAAAACCCGGATCGAGATCCAGAACGGTCGAGTTTTTGTTACGAATTTACAACCCTGCTCTCAACATATTTTGCGGAATCTATATTAATTTTGAAAGCTTGAAATGAGCTGTTTTAGGAGACACGATATGAATTTTCAATGAAAACAAAGGATTCAGCTAAAACTTAAAAGCTTATATAAATCGTGATAACAGTTTTAACGAGTTTCGTAACCACATTATATTCGTTGAAACGGACTCTAATGAAATGTAAATATCTGAGGACAAACTTGACGCTTGTATAATATACGAGATAACGACTATAATAAGATGTGAGAGTGTGCCTAAAGAAACACTAGAATATTCATCAGTTAAATTTTTATCAATCTCTGCTATAATTAGTTTTTTGTCTAATTAAAAAAGATGAGTATTGTTTATACTTTCATCTTATCCTTAACGGTTCTCCTAAATTCTATTGGTAAATATAAACATATGATAAATCTGTAATTTTAGGTAAAATTTTAAGCTTACCGTAAAAAAAATTATTCGTGCAACGTCATCTACATTTTATCATAATCAGGAGATTTTTCAAAAGGGTAGCAGAATAAGCCATCTAAACTCAAATTAGATGGGTACTAATGAATTTTAATTTGATGCGCTTTAAGATCTTAACATTTTAAGTACAATTGTTGCATTTTCAACAAGAGAGATTGATTTTTAATTGAATAGTTACATTTCAAACCAGAAACAATAATTTTAAACAAGATGAATTTAAAAAAAAATGATCAGGCAAAAGATGAATTTACAGACAAAAAAGCGAATCTTCAACCAAGAAGACAGTTGCGTTTTCAATAATAAAGTTCATTTTAAACCAGGCGAGATGATTTTCCTACCCAATAAGATAGCTTTTCACAAAAAGTCAATTTTTCAAACACATACCTGTTTTTTATCAATAAAAGATGAATTTTAGACTAAAAAATGTAAGAATGAACTTTCCAAGTGAAAAAAATTAAACTTCAACTGATAAAAATGAGATTTTCTTATTGGTTTCTATTAACTCAGAACACATGCAAGTGCATGAACGCGAAAAAGAGTAAAAAAGGTATTAAACTTTGGTACTTTTCCTCCTGGAAAAGGGTGTGACTTTTAACCCCAGGAGGAGTGTAAAGTTCCCTTTCTTCTTTCCTGCATATAATCCTGCGATTCCTATTGACGAATTGAGGTTGGGTATTTCTCTTTCCGAGAGAGAAAAATCTACTGAAAGAGAAAAATATGCCAGAAGGGAAAAATATAGTGATAGAGAATAAGCAAGAAAAATTCAATCGTCTTTTTCTTGTTGCAGAATTGAGTTCTCAATTTGAGTGCTTACCTAATGGCGACCCGATTCCGTGTGTCCCTCGTTCCAGACCTTTTCATTCTCCGGACAGGCATCATTCTCCTGAAAAGTCTCGTTCTGTCCAACCTCATCTTCAGGATCCTCTGATAAATACTCCTCCCGCTACCGAGCGTCCTCTCCGTATCAGGTCCAGGTCTCCTCCTGTTGAATCTTCTCTCCATGCCAGGTCCAGGTTTCACCCTGCCAAGTGTTCTCTTCGTATCAGATCTCAGCCTCCACCCGCCTGGAATTCTTCTTCACACATACTTGGATATAAACTTGAACAAGTTAGATTTCTTCGACTTATTCCCAAAATGAATCCAAACCTACAATTTGAAATTCGAAGGTACACTTTTCCTCAAGATGAACCAATTCAATTGAGAGGAAGATATCATGTCCTTGAGGCCATGCCAACCGAAGAAAAAATGGTATTATCAACTTCCGATGGTTACGTCTTTGCAATATTGGATAACAGTAATACATTTCTTCGTGGAATATATACAATAAAGCATCAAAAAACTTTATACCAGACTCAAAAACGAGTTAAAATAAACATGTACAGTGGCGCGATTCAAGAAATGACTAGAGAAGAAATTGAGGTATCTCCCTTAGGAAAGAATCGCCCAATCTTGAGGAAATTTGAAATAGTAATTGCAGACCAATTTCGTCCACGCCAATCACTCAACTTATGAATACTTGAAACCAAAATATAATGTATTTTGTGATCCAATGTACGATCGGAAAGTGACTAGCAACTGGTAATTACAATAAAAATGCAATGTATTATTATTCTCATCGTTTCAATCTTTTTTCAAAGCCCAAATCTCTCCTGAGAAAAAAAAATAAGAAAATCAATACAGGCCCATAATGATTTTCCTACAATAAAATGGTCAAAAATATATCTTGATTATTTAAAATTCCTTGAAAGTACAATGAATTAAATTGTCTTCCTAAAGTTCTCCAGAAATCTCTTGAAATGTATAGAATCCCATAAAATCTTCAAAGTACTGGAAGGTCCCATTTGAAGGTTTTTTTAATTCTTTAAAACCTTTGGAAATTCCAAAAAAATCTTTGACAATCCTTGAAATTCTTGCAATTTTTTGAAATTCTTCGAAATATTTTTCAATGACTTGAAATCTTCGAAATGCTTTATTGTGAAAATTGACCGAATGCAATGTTGAATTGTATGGAAAGTATTTTGCGGTGCCTGGAATTTATAAAAGTGGTCGAGCACGCTTCTTGTTAAAAAATCAAAACTTCGCATGTGCTGTACGTAAATTCTCAAGTTTTAAATATGTGGTGTCGGAAAAGATGTTTAAGCGAAGAAATCCGCAAGCGTCACCATCAATGGTGATCACCGGTCTCTTACCATAACTACTATGCCTACCATGTCATTCGCGGATTTCTTCTTTTGCAAAGAGGGCCGACGCTCGGTAACTTCACAGCACAAGCGAAATCGCGTACATTTTCTAACAGAAATTGTTCAAATAATTAATTTTTGATTGCAAAATCAGAAAGGTGACATACGTATCATGTAAAAAGGGTACTTGCATTAATAAAAATGTGAAAAATAGGTAAATTAATTTTAAGCCGGGAAAGATGACATTTCACCATGAAAGGTCAATTTTCAATCCGAAAAAACTAATTTTCAATGAAACAATGGAATTTTTATCAAAAAAGCTGATTAAGAAAATCGTTTAATTTTTACTAATAATTGTTTATAATATAATTCTGTGAAGTTGTATAATATCTAAAACGGATTTTCAAAATTAAATTATATATTTCTTTTCAATTATCTGAAAGACAATATCTATTTGGAAGCCTAAGGATGAGTTAAGTTTACATTGAACGTTTTGCTGTTTGTAAGACAAATTTCGAAAATGTAGATGAGGTGCACCACATTCCTGTGAAAGCTTCCCTGCACTTTCTTGTCGATTAGCTGCTAACGGAGTTTTTTATCCTCTGCTTTCTTTACTGGGCGTTTTAGAAGTGAGGCATATTTTTCAAGTAAATTGAATTTAGATTTTCTATCTTGTTTGGTGAAACCAGTGTGGTGTGGTGTACTTCGAGTTATTAAAACCTGGTGAGACGGTGAATACGGATCGCTACCGACAACAAATTATCAATTTGAATCATGCGTTGATCGAAAAACGGCCGAAATGGGCCCGAAGACACGGCTAAGTTATCCTACAACATGATAACGCACCGTCTCATACCGCTAAAGTGGTGAAGAACACATTAAAAGCATTGAATTGGGAAATATTATCGCACCAGCCGTACTCTCCAGACCTCGCCCCGTCCGACTATCACCTCTTCGCATCGATGGGACACTCACCCGCAGAGCAGTGCAGCGCTTCGCCAATTTTGCAGAAGTCGAAAAATGGCTCGTCGAATGGTTTGCCTCGAAAGAGAAAAAGTTTTTTTTTGAATGGTATCCATGATTTGCCTAAAACTGGTATATAGTGGTTACAACTTCAATTTGCAGTATGCGATAAATAGACTTGTGCTGCATCACAAAAATACTCTAACAAGTAAGTGAATAGTTCAATGTCTACTGGCATCTTACTTTCGAAGTTGTTCAGATTAGCACACATGTTATGAAGTGGTGATTGATCACCAAACTTGAAGAGACATATATCGGATCTTCACTTCTAGTATTGTATTCTGGCTCAGAGAATAGAATTACTTCAGATATTGCTGGACATACAATCATGCCGCGTATTATTTTGAAAAGGAATACTATAGATTTGTATGTGCGTCTTTTCTCCATTGACAGGATTATAATTCTGTCAATGGAGAAAAGACTATATAGACTATATAATTATAGGTCATTTCGGAGATCCGAAGAAGAATGGTAACGGGGACCAAATGGTTAGCTTATGCTTGGAAAAGGGCTTGTTTATTACAAATACTTGATTTGGACACAAAATTATCCACTTGTACACTCGGTGCAGATGTGAAAGCCGCAGTATGATTGACTCTGTTGTTGATTACTATTCACTGCGGTTGTAGGAATAATAACTCTTGATGCAAGAGTATCTAAGAAACTAGAATATTACCGGCCTTAGCGGTAACAAAAGAATTGGACTGGAAAATGATCTAGAGGAAAAGAACAGAAAAGCAAAAATGCTAGTTACAGAGAGAAAGGGTTCAAGTTAACTTAGAAAGGAAGTAATATCACGGAGTTAGTAGGCAATAGGAACAGCAAAAGTGAAACGGCATATGATACGGATGGAGTAAAAATCGCTTCGAGAGACTTTTTTTCATGAATTGTTGGGAGGTGAATCTATGAAGCAGCATAACTGCGACAGAAAAACGGTGGTGAATATTCACCTCAAAGGCTGAGCGTGTTTATGTATATGGGTAATTGTCAAATTGCAGACAAATTTCAGCACCTACAGTTTCAATCACATTATTATTAGGAACCAATATTTCATAACGAAAATTGATCTTATCACACCTCAAACTTAGAAATCCAAAAGGGGTAGTTTCAAAAATAAGAAATAATAATGGAATGCTTCCACGAAATACGGAAAGTCGATTTGAGGTTAGGATTTTAATGAAAGAGAGCGCGAGCTTTTTGAAAGTTTAAACGCGAATACTGTGACGCATGCAACTTAGAAAAAACGGAATTTCTAACAAATGTAGATAATTTTTCCGAATATAAGTGAGGTGACGTGATGAATTAAAAGTCTAATTGTAAATACTATTTTTTATCTCAATAAACACATTTTAAATTTCACAAATAGAAACAGCGTGACTGTAGTACAATTAAAGATTCAACATTCACTTGAACTATTCACATGATTCATTATGCAGTCTTTAAAGTTGATTAAAATCTACATCGAATCATTTACTTTTTTGAATTTTTATATTAGAATCTCAGCACCTTTCAGCTGTTATAACAAATCTGCCTAACTCTGTTATAATATAATTTGCAACACAGCTATTCCTTTCTGATTGACATATTTAGCTTACTTCTTGAGATCCGTATCTATATAAATAGAGGTTAGGAAACAGTGAACAAAACGCCCGATCTGGTCCACGCGCACGCGCATACAAGCAGTCGTACGCTCTTCTATTGTACCGCATGAAAATGATACGAGAAAAATGATGAAGTTTAGCCTTTTTCAATTTTCATGAAAGAATAAAAGATTTCAATCATGAAAAGTCACCTATTCATAAAAGAAAACACCGCTAAACAAGTAACGGAATGATTTGTATTCTTTTTTCATTTCATAACTGGTTTTTGACGCACATACGGGGATTACGTTTTTATTGTCAAAATTCACATAGAATCTTGTGTTTAACAATGCGTTTAATATTTTTGTTTCTATTACTCAACTGTAAGAACAATATTTTGCAAGAAAAAGATATGTACGTTAATGACGTCTGAAATGACAAAAATCGAGGGACAGACCTCAAGGTTTTCACAATATTATTTATTTGAGTTGAAAAATATGCATTAATCAAATTTGTGTTTGCCTAAATATGACAAAATTAATCCTTCAAGCGGTTTTCAGTTTACTGTCTAAAAAAAGGAGAAAATCAGTTTATCCTTGTGCAAATCAAGGTTGGGACGCCGCACGGTAATGACGTTCGGGGTTTTCTTGTATTAAATTTAAGCGAATAGGAACAGAAATGAGAACAAAGAACTGACCATGTTGTAGAAGATGATAATAAGTATTGATTAAATTAAGGAAAAAATCTGTACGAGTTTCTGAGTTAAGGTTATATTACTGGAACTTCAAGTTTGCCTTCAATTTGACGATTAC
The DNA here is from genome assembly GCA_932178445.1 of Andricus quercusramuli. Classification (NCBI taxonomy): domain Eukaryota; kingdom Metazoa; phylum Arthropoda; class Insecta; order Hymenoptera; family Cynipidae; genus Andricus; species Andricus quercusramuli. The sequence goes on from CAKNXH010002316.1 coordinate 507,693, forward strand.
CCATGTATGTACCGAGATAAGGGAAGTTCCAGATACAGAGGTTTCATCTTGCTAAATGCCACGAAAGAAAAGTTCAAAAATACTTATTTGTAGTTAATGGAAATACGGAGTCAATGGATAAGATGATAAATTGTTTTTTGTCTACTGGCCTGTTTATTTGTTAAAAATTGTTGTTAAAAATATAGACAGTTCCGTCCGTCGACGCCGGACCTCATCAGTTAAATTGGCTGTTCGTAGATTAATATTTCATAAATAAATTATAATATAATAATGTACATACATGTTGCAGATATAAATCTTACCTTAAGATTAGATAGAGTATAATATTTTTGTCACAAGCACTTTCATAATGGTTTCGTATTAGTTTCGTAGTTGTTAATTCATAGTATGTCCGAATCAATTTTGATAGTGATCTTTTTTAAATAATTAATGAAATTTAAAAATTCAATTTTATGAAAATTCTTTTGAGTTTTTGCCCATGTTCTCGGGTTTGTAATTTTATCATTAAAAACAATTTTTTGTTTTCAGGCCATCGCCATGTATACTTGCCCGAGATCATGGGCATACTGAGCTCGTGTTGCATGGTCAAGGTGCATAAATAAGAGGGTAGACTTTTACTATAGCATATGGTATGTACAGTAGGGTGGTCCAAAATTTTTTTTTTTGAATTTTTATGGGGACACTCCCCAAATTTGTTTGAATCCACCCAAAAATAAATACATTTTTTTTGTTAAAAAAAAAATTATGTTTAGGGGTGGCGCAAGCCCCATGAAGTTTAACATGTATTTCCCATAAGAAAAAAAAAAGTTTTTGTAAATCTTATTCAGAATCCTCAATATTATCTCAATCGAGTTGAAACTCAACATTTCTCTTCACAATTAGCCACAGAATACGAATAAAATATCACTTTTCAAAAACCAACACCATAAGTCTGTTTTATAGGGTCCCAAAGAAACCACGTAAGTGAAAAAATGGGTTTTGCGAGTTTTTGGAGCTAATTATGATTTTTTTCCGGTTTTTTAATGAAAATTGTTTCTAAAACATGAAATATGACTTTATACTGAGAATTAGATATTTTAATGAATTGTTTAAACAATTTATTATTGTTTTTAGCAATTTTCTCACAGAATGGAGTTAGAAAGACGCGGTTTTTTCACAAATTTTCCATTTGTTGTTCAATTTTCAATTAGAGGGAAGTGATAGTTCATCAATATTAACAATAGTGATTGTTTAAACAATTTAATATAATTATTAATAATATTATTTTTGAATAATGCTAGAAAGATGCGGTTTTCTTGTTGAAATTTCTGGCTTTTTGTCAAATTTTCATTTGGACTGAAGTAATAATGAATTTAAGTTAACAAAATAATTGTCTTAACAATTTATTAGAATTATTAATAATATTATATTTGAATAATGCTAGAAAGATGCGTTTCTTCCAAATTTCTGGCTTTTTGTCCAATTTCCATTTGGAGTGAAGTGATAATGAATTGAAGTTAACAAAATAATTGTTTAAACAATTTATTATCATTGTTAATGATATTATATTTGCTTCATTGGTAGAATGTTGTGGGTTTTTATGAAATTTTCAACTGCTTGCTTCTTTTTTATTAGGCGTAACTCAATAATTAATCAGATTCAGCAAAAATAATTGTTTAAACAAATTACTATTGCTTATGACCATGTTCATCTATATCGATTGCGCCTGATAGTTGCGGTTTTTAGGCAATTTTTACCTTTCTGTCCTTTTTTCACTTAGTGAGGTAATAATTAAATAAAGTTAACAAAAAAAATGTTCGAACAATTTAATATTGTTTATAACTATATTTTCTTATATAAGTGCTAGAAAGTCGGGGTTTTTTCTGAACTCTTTCACTTTGTTTTGCCTGCTCAATTACTAACAATTAATAAATAAACATTAGAGAAAACTATATTTTAAATAATCGCTTTCCTTTTCGTGAATATATATTTTTCTGAAATAAAACAGATATTTAAAATTCTTTGGTTTTGCCTCTTGTGTAAAATAGCTTTTTTTTCTTCCAATCAATTCTTTTAAGCATTTGGAAAAGAGCAAAAATATTTCACTTGAAACAACAATACCTTTCAAAAAATCATTCTTGTTGTGGTTGACTTATTACTTGTTCATAAATAAAAAGGCAATGCAATGTGGAAGATTTTACAAGAAACCGCCACTTTCCAGCACTTATCTGAGAAAAGAAAGTTATAAACAATATTAAATTGTTTAAACAACTTTTCTGTTAACTTTAATTAATTATTACCTTACTGAGTGAAAAAAGGACAAAAAGGTAAAAATTGCCAAAAACCACAACTATCAGGCGCAATCGATATAGATGAAGATAATCATAAACAATAATAATTTGTTTAAACAATTATTTTGTTAACTTGAATTCATTATTACTTCACTCCGAATGAAAAGTGGACAAAAAACCAGAAATTTAAAAAAAAACCGCATCTTTTCAGCATTATTCAAATATAATATTATTAATAATTATAATAAATTGTTTAAACAATTATTTTGTTGACTGAAATTTATTTATTATTTCACTACAGAAAATAATGGGACAAAAAGCCAGAAATTAAAAAAAAAATCAGCATTTTTTTAGCATTATTCAAATATGATATTATTAATAATTATAATAAATTGTTCAAACAATCACTATTGTTAACATTGACGAACTATTAATTTCCTTTAATTGAAAATTGGACAACGAATGGAAAATTTGTGAAAAAACCGCGTCTTTCTAACTCCATTCTATGAAAAAATTGCTAAAAACAATAATAAATTGTTTAAACAATTCATTAAAATATCTCATTTTTAGTATAAAGTCATACTTTTTGTATTAGAAACAATTTTCATTTCAAAAAGCCACAAAAAAATCATAATTAGCGCTAAAAACTCGCAAAACCCATTTTTTTACTTATGGGGTTTCTTTGGGACCCTATAAAACAGACTTATGGTGTTGGTTTTTGAAAAGTGATATTTTATTCGTATTCT
>CAKNXH010002316.1:510808-528703 GCA_932178445.1 Andricus quercusramuli
AAAGTGATATTTTATGCGTATTCTCTGGCTAATTGTAAAGAGAAATGTTGATTTTCAACTCGATTGAGATAATATTGAGGATTCTGAATAAGATTTACAAAAACGTCTTTTTTTTCATGGGAAATACATGTTAAACTTCGTGGGGCTTCCGCCACCCCTAAATATAATTTTTTTCAAAACAAAAAAAATGGATTTATTTTTGAGTGGATTCGAACAAATTCGGGGGGTGTCCCGATAAAAATTAAAAAAAAAAAAAAATTTCCAATTTATTTTTGGACCACCCTAATGTACAGTTGTAAGGTGCATTTAGGAGTATGACGTCATAATTAACTACTAGCAATGCTTTATGTGTAGAATGGAGATAACTATTATAAATTAAGTTGATATGGAATGGATGATACCAAAAATTATTAGTATGATTGCAGGATGAATTTTAATAATTAAATATGAATTTTAAACTATTTTTTGGTATTGTAATATGAGAGGGTTAATATTATAATTTTATAACAATAAAAATCGTGTGGATTTAATTGTGATTGGAAATTATAGTATTAAGTTATGGAGCCAATATTATTGATTCAAACATAACCTCAATTGGATATAAAATTGATACATTAAAGTTTATAATTTGTCGATTCTATTAAATGGTCGTATTTGCGACTGAGAAATTGTATGTCTGTTTTTGTATTTACTGATTTATTGTTCTTTTTTATATAGAACATTTCTTTGAACATTCTTCTTTTATGATTCTTTTCTGAATCTAAAACTTAAAAATTTTTAATTTTAAGTTGTGCTACTTGTTTTTCCAATGTAAATACCATCACATTCTTTACAATCAATACTGTATACAACAGAAAATTTTTGTTCTTTTTTAATTGGGTCTTTTCCAGTGTTGAAACATTTAAATTTATCTTTATTAGAAACAAGTACTAATTTCAAATCTGAATTTTTGCATGCTTTAATTATTGTTTTTTTTAAGGTGTTCTATATAAGGAATAACTATATATGTATAATTGTTCTTGAATATTGGGTTGTTTTAATTGCTTATTTGCTAAGTAATCTGTTCAGATCAGTTTTCGATATGTTTTTCTAATAGTTTTGATGGGTATTTATTGTTTAAAAGTGATTTTTTTTCTAATCTAAAATTATATTCCCAAAATAAAGGATTAGACAATTTTATTGCTCTGTCGACTAATGAATTGCTAACACTTATTTTATATTTAAAGTCGCAATATGAATCAAAATGAAGGTATCTGCCTGACCATGTAGGTTTTTGGTACCAATTCAAGATAAGTTTGTTGTTTGTTCTATTTATTGAAATGTCTGAAAAATTGATTTTATTATCTGTTTCTCTTTCTATAGTGAATTGAATTCTTTTATTATAGTTCTTGAGTCTGTTATGTAAATCTGTTATTTTGTTAGTTGGAATACATGCTAAGACGTCATTCACGTATCTATTGAAAAATTTTATGTTCAAGGAAGTTTTATAAAAATTTTATTCTCCATGTTTTCCATTACTAAGTCTGCTATTGCAGATGAGATAGGTGACCCCATTGGTACACCATGTATTTGTCTACACAATTTGTCATTGCGTTTTTCATAAAATTCAATTTTTAAAATTCATTAATTATTTTTGAAAAATCATTATCAAAATTGATTTGTACATATTATGAATTAACAACTACGAAACTAATACGAAACCATTATGAAAGTGCTTGCGACAAAAATATTATACTCTATCTAATCTTAAGGTAAGATTTATATCTTTAAGATGCACGTACATTATTATATTATAATTTATTCATAAAATATTAATCTACCAACAGCCTTTTTAACTGATGAGGTCCGGCGTCGACGGACAAAACTGTCTATATTTTTAACAACAATTTTCAACAAATAAACGGGCCAGTAGACGAAAAACAATTTATCATCTTATCAATTATTTCTTATCTGGCCAAAACCTGAACATCAATACAAATAATTAAATGAATGTTGGAATGACGATTACGGGAAAGGCGACATTTGAAGATGGATTTTACCATAAACTTAGATTTTTACTAAGATGCAGAAAAAATCGAATATTACCTCCACACATTATAATTTGAAAACCTGAAATACAATTCAAACATAGAAATTCTTATAATATTTATATTAAAAATGTAATGAAATTTAAAGTCAATATCCTTAACGACGAAAACACGGATCTTTGTACTGAAATTAGATTTAAAAAAAAACAACGAATCAATTTAGATAAATACTTATGTAGCATAAACAAGAAACTTTTACAAGAATATTTTTCATCACGAAATAAGTTTATAAACAAACATGTCAAAGACATCATATTAACTTCTATCAATAAATTTAACTGGATTAAACACAAATTCTACCATTTCGAATGTAAAAGACATAACAATAAATGGATAAAAAATCTTTCTAATACAAATATTTCGGAAAATGTAATGTACTTTCTCAGCCTTGGACAAAATTTCAGTACCATACCAACACAAGCTGACAACACTAAAATCACAGCAGACACACATGCAGCTCTAGAAGAAAAAATAAATACCATAAAAAATGAAAAACGAAACGAAATTATATATAAATTTTCTGATTTGTTATCCTCACATTCAAATACCAACCTAATTAATGGCAAATATAACAAATATTTGAATTTAGCTTTTGAAACAAAAAAAATTTTGAAAAAAAAATGATAACCTAATGATTTGATAATGAGCAGATAAAGGCAAAGTAACTGTAATTTTATCTAAAACTGAATATCTTCAAAAAGTTGAAAATATGCTGAATGAAAAAAAAAATACAAAGAAGAAAAAAGAGATCCAACCAATAAAATATCTAGAGAATTGAATAAAATTATCATAAAAAATGAAAACCTAATAAAATTGATACAAACATAAGGAAATTTCTAAAAGATTATAAAGGCCATGCACCTAGCATTTATCGTCTACCTAAAATTCATGAAACAGGCACTCCTTCAAGACCTGTAACATCTTTCATAGATTCTCCACTTTATAACTTATCTAAATTTTTGAGTACACCTATTAGAAAAATAATAGGTCAAACAGACAATTTCGTTACAGATAGTTTTGATTTTGCAAATGAAATTAATAATTTACATCTCATTCCCCAAGACTATGAATTATTGTCATTCGATGTCACTTCTCTCTTCACAAATATACCAATCAAACTAGCGATAGCAAATGTCGAACTTAAATGGAACAAAATAAAGATATATACCAATCTAGAAAAGGATGTTTTTGTTGAACCATTAGAGTTTTGCTTAAATAACGCCCATTTCATACACAATGATAAATTTTATAGACAAATAGATGGCGTAGCAATGGGGTCACCTATCTCCTCTGCAATAGCAGACTTAGTAATGGAAAACATGGAGAATAAAATTTTTAAAAAAACTTCCTACAACATAAAATTTTTTTATAGATATGTCGATGACGTCTTAGCATGTATTGCAACTAACAAAATAACAGATTTACATAACAGACTCAACAACTATAATAAAAGAATTCAATTCGCTATAGAAAGAGAAACAGATAATAAAATTAATTTCTTAGACATTTCAATAAATAGAATAAACAACAAACTTATCTTGAATTGGTACCAAAAACCTACATGGTCAGGCAGATACCTTAATTTTGATTCATATTGCGATCCTAACTTTAAAATAAGTGTTAGCAATTCATTAGTCGACAGAGCAATCAAATTGTCTAATCCTTTATTTTGAGAAGATAACTTAAAATTAGTAAAAAACACACTTTTAAACAATAAATAAAATATAAACAATATAACAATATAATACAATAATACAAAATATGATACAACAATATAACAAACAATATAAATAATGTTTATAATTGACGTAAGACCGAACATATTTGCTGAAATCAGCTGAAATACTTCTTGAAAATTAAAACGGTCGAAGAAAGGAAAAACAGTTTTGGATCTACTGCATCTACAATTATTTTGTATATTTGAATTAATACCCATCAAAACTATTAGACAAACATATCACAAACAGATTTGAACAGATTACTAAACAAGTAAGCAGTTTGAACAACCCAATATTAAAGAACAAATATATAGTTCTTTATTTGTTTATACTCTCTCCCTTTTACGGGTTTGAGAGTCTTTACATAACCATTACATGTATTCTTACAAACAAGCCTCATACTATCTTATTAACCATTTTTTACATATTGTCTTACATTACTAATCTCATTTCTAAACGCTTGCGAATTTGCCCTGGGCTTCCGTTTCCTCTTACCATTATCAGTCTCATAATTTGACACACTATTTATCTTCCATTCATACTCTAATCTTCCCCTTTTATTTCTGAAACACATCATCTTAGTCTTGTTCACATTCACCGTTAAACCCTTTTCTCTCACATACTCTTCGAACACTCTAATCAACAGATTCATACCTCTTTCATCATCCGCGACTAGCACTACATCATCTGCATATGCTAGTGATTACACTTTGCCTGTTCCTAGCGTTGCTCCCCCTTTTCCTTTCCTCTCCAACTTCTCCTCCAAATCTGCCAGAAGAATACTAAACAGAATTGGGCTCAACGGACACCCTTGCCTGAGCCCCCTTCCTGTCCAGAATTCCTCTCCTTTTTTGTCGCCTGTCTTCACCCTTATCTTAGTTTCCACGAATATCTCTTTTATCCTCTCTATTAATCCTTTGTCTACTTCCCTCTCTTCCATGGATGCCCATAACACCCTCCTGTTAACTGAGTCAAATGCTGCCTTAAAATCGATGAACCGTGCAACTAGTTTCCCTTTCTTTCACCCTAGGTTCCTATTGACTAGATAGTTGAGCACGTAGATGTTATCTATGGTTCCCATCCCTTTTCTAAAACCCGTTTGATTGTGTGGTATACTTCCTTTTTCTTCCACCTGTCTTTCTAACCTCTTTCTCAGCACTTCCACATAAATTTTATATCCCACCGACATGAGTGTGATCCCTCTATATTCATCTACCCTTCTTCCCTCTCCTTTCTTAATCAGCGGTACTACCAGCCCTGTCTTCCATTCCTCCGGCCACCCTTCTCCTCTCCATACCTTATTGCAAATCTTCCACATCTCTTCTCTCACTCCTATTTCCCCATATTTCAGTGCTTCATTTTCCAACCCATCCTCCCCTGATGCCTTATTTCTTTTTAACCGAACAACTGCCTCATTTACCTCTTCCCTACTAATCTCGTTTTCGCTGTCCTCGTCTCGCTCTACCGATTTTCTTCCTTCTCCCTTCACCCTATTTTCCACACCTCCTAACAGCCCCTTGAAGTGCTTCGTCCACTCTTTCATTCCTATTTCTTCATTTATGCCCTTCCTTCCTCCTTTTTCCCTGTTTATCACTTCCCATTCCCTCCCTTCCTTTACCGCTTTTTCTACCTCTTCCATGTACCTTTCTTTTTCCTTCTGTCTTTTCTCCTTTATCATTCTTTCGTGCTCTCTCTTTCTCCTGCTGAGTTCTCCTTTCGTCATTTCCCCTTTCCTCCATTTTCATACACTTTCCTTCATCCTTTCTTTACTTTCCCTGCATTCATCGTCCCAGCAACCTCTTCTAAACCCCTCTTCTTCTCTTGGGCTCACCTCTTCCCTTACTTTATCAATCACTCCTTTAAGATTTTTTAGCAGCTTGTCTACTCCTTTCTCTTCCAAACCTCCTATTTCCTCGTTTTCTATTTTTTGCTTTGAATTCTCTTAATTCCCCCCCCCCCAAAAGCCCATTTTCAATTTATTTTCCCTCTTTCCTTCCCTCTTTCCCCTACCCCGCTTTGGGCTACCACCTCTCATTGTCGCAATCACCGGAAAGTGTTCTGAGCCTATCACGTCGCCAACTTCCATGTTAACCATCAACTTCCTTATTTTTTCTTCTGCCAGAATGTAATCTATGACGGTGTCCCCTATACCGGCATACGTATATTCCCCTTCTTCATCCCCCTTGGTATTGCCGTTACAAATGAACCATCCTACCTCTCCCAACAAGTTCAGAAGCCTCCTACCCTCCCGGTCCGTTTCTTTTTGCTTAGAATTTCTTATGAACATCTCATTTTCTCTATCCCATACCTCTCCTCCTTCTTCCCCGGTCCATGTATTCAAGTCCCCCCCTATTAAGACCAACCTGTCACCTTTTTCTTCTATCCATTTCCTTATTGTTCTCCCTAAAAGAACAATAATTAAAGCATGCACAAATACAGATTTAAAATTAGTATTTGTTTCTAATAAAGATAAATTTAAATATTTTAACACTGGAGAAGACCCAATTAAAAAAGAACAAAAATCTTGTGTTGTATACTGTATTGATTCTAAAGGATGTGATGATATTTAGATTGGAGAAACAAGTAGAACAACTAACACACGTATAAAAGAACACATATATGATTGTAAAAACGATGATCGAACCACATCATTAGTAAAACACTCTCATGAGAAGGACCACCATTTCGGTTACCAAAATTTCAAAATTTTAGATTCAGAATAAAATGATAAAAAAAGAATGTTCAAAGAAATGTTCTATATCAAAAAGAACAATAAATCAGTAAATACAAAAACAGACATACAATTTCTCAGTCGCAAATACGACCATTTAATATCATCGACAAATTATAAACTTTAATTTATCAATTTTATATCCAATTGAGGTTATGTCTTAATCAATAATTTTAGCTCCATAACTCATTACTATAATTTTTAATCACAATTAAATCCACATGATTTTTATTGTTATAAAATTATAACATTAACCCTTTCATATTACAATACCAAAAGATTTATATTATACAACTATAATTTAAAATTCATATTTAATCATTAAAATTCATCCTGAAATCATACTAATAATTTATAGTATCATCCATTTCATATTAACTTAAATCATAATAGTTATCTCCATTCTACACATAAAGCATTGCTAGTAGTTAATTATGACTTCTTACTCCAAAATGCACCTTACAACTGTACATTCCATACGCTATAGTAATAGTCTACCCTCTTATTTATACACCTTGACCATGCAACACGAGCTCAGTGTGCCCAGGATCTCGGGCAATTATACATGGCGATGGCCCAAAAACAAAAAATCGTTTTTATTAATAAAATTACAAACCCGAGAACAAGGGCAAACACTGATATGAATTTTCAGAAAATTCAATTTTTAAAATTCATTAATTATTGAAAAAACATCATTATCAAAATTGATTCGGACATACTATGAATTAATAACTACGAAACTAATACGAAACCATTATGAAAGTGCTTGCGACAAAAATATTATACTATATCTAATCTTAAAGTAAGATTTATATCTTTAAGATGTATGCACATTACTATATTATAATTTAATTATAAAATATTAATCTACCAACAGCCCTTTTAACTGATGAGGTCCGGCGTCGACGGACGTAACTGTCCATATTTTTAACAACAATTTTTAACAAATAAACGGGCCAGTAGACGTAAGATAATTTAACATCTTATCAATTATTTCTTATCTGGCCAAAACCTGAATATCAATACAAATAATATAATTATATTATAATTATATTCATGGATAAGTATTTAAAAATGACTTTTTCAACGAAGAAGGTGTGGATCTCGGGACAGTGATGAGTCTTGTGTTCGCGTTTGCAGATGATAAGGTTGTTACTGCAGAAGTAGTCAATGGCTTGCAGAGAATGTTGAGCAGTATGAATACTAACATGAAGAACATGGCCCTTGAAACGAGCGTAAATAAAACAGAAATTATGGTGTTCGAAGGAAATAATGAGAAACCCGTACGCAACATTGCCTCAGACGAAGGGGGGTTTATTTACTACTAACGAAAACATCGATGTAGAGGTATTAAGTCGAATAAGTAAGGGTAGAAAAGTTATCGGTAGTGTTTTATTCCTGCGGAGTATATGCGGTAAAACGCTAATGGATAATGTCAGTAATAAGGGGATTCTCAAAGGATGTGTTAGACAGGGAATTACTGTCTGACAAGGGAATGCATGATTGTTTAGAATCTGTAAGTGCGACCCAATACGACAAGATATAAAAATTCATAGGAACATAAGAGATTGCGTGATAAGATGTCTGGATATACAAAGAAGCTGAAGAGATGCTTGAAATGAAAGACCTTGGCCACTAATTTGCTCGCGTGAAGAGCTTCACTTCTTGGATGTGATTAGAGTAAAGAGTATGGATGTTACTATGGAGTATGGAATTATAAAAAATCCCTGAAAGGGATTTTGCTTGATGGTATAACAATAAAAATAATTGTAGGTGTGTTTTTTGAAAGAATTTAATTTTTGTATGTAATATATAACTAAGATTTTTCGATTTTTTCATCAAATGTGGTTTTATGTTACCCCACGAATATTCCAGAATAAGAATGAAATTCATCGGGAAGGCCTTCCCCTTTTCCAGCTCCCAAAATTTCGCAGCAGGACTAGACGCACCCTTAAAAAAAGTGGAAAGAATAATTTGACAATTTAACATTTTCGACGAATAACCAAACGAATTATTACTTTATTCATCAATATTTATCTCATACATTTTTTTAAATGTCTAAGATATCAAAAATTCTTGCAATATTCATCGTGAATATGTGATCATAGACTTCTCGGTAAAGTTCGATACCAATCAATTTTATTATAAAATAATAAAAAATAAATTTCTGATAGTTCAGGCTCCAGAGGTGAGCACAGGTGAAAATTAGAATTTTTCATCAATCACTCAAAAATAATGCATTTTTATCTCAACTTTTTGTGGAATACTTGACCTAGAAATCTAACGCAAATTTTTCTTTATACGAATTTTAGAAAGAGATGCCAAAATGTCCCACTGTCATTGAAATTACAAAATTCGAACTTTTAATACTGAAAATATTTTCATTTGATGTGAAAATTAACTAAAATGTATATAAATTCACTCAGAGTGGGAAATGGAAAGCATTAAAGAATTTTTCTTCCTTCCTATTAAAAAGCTTCAAATTCAATGTGTAAAAAATTAAATATTTTAGCCTGAAAAATTGTTGATTTAAAACTAAATATTCCTAAATTACATATTTTCAAATTGATAATAATTTATAATAATTCTTTCCGATTCAATCGGACGTTTTCTTTTGTTTAACTACGATAGCTTACAAATTCAAACCATTGAACCAATTATAGTTTATTTTTCATATTCAAATTACAGTTCATTTGAAAAATTATGAATTAATTTATATAGTTTTTTTTTAACTTGAGACAACGAAATATCTCAAAAAATACGCATCCTACGGAAAAAATGTCTGGAATCAAAACTTTTTATTTTCGAGGGGGAAAAAGAGTTCTTAAAATTTACCCCACCCCCACCCACACAGGAGGCAGGGGTGGGGGTAACTTTGTAATTTCAAATGGCAGCCCCAATTTTTTATCACAGATTCAGATTCTCCTTCACGAAATACGTAAGTTTTATTCGGAAAATTTGTTTCGATTCGCGATAGATGGCGCTGCAATTGCGAAAAATGAAATTGTTGACACTACTCTTAGCTCTACCCAGGAATAACGAAGCGGACGTAGTAGTGGTCTATTCCCTTCGGGGTGCTTAATTTCGGTGAGTCCCCTTGCCTCTCACCATCCATCGGAGTGCTTGAACTTTTGGCAACGGGACAGTAAAAGTGATAAAACTGTCGAAAACCATTCCCGAATGCAGTTGGTTGACGACAGTCGATTTTGGATGTAGACATTACATATCATCGAGTCTCCACTGTCTACAATCCTCGACGTCATTCCGGCCGAGCGATAACCGCGTCTGTCCGTGCTTAACGTTTATTCATTAGGAAGGTTGATTGTGTTCATTTGATTTGGGTGTGTTGGTTGATTTCGTTTGGGTTATTGTTGTTGGTCACGTTCGTTTGAGTTGGTTTGGGTGTCGTTGTATTTCCTCATTACCTTACTTCATTACTTTTACAATGGAAATTCTATCTCAGCAACAGAAGATTGAAATGATTCTCATTTATGGAGAAAGTGGCAGGAATATCAATGATGCTCTCACGCTTTATGCTCAACGCTTTCCAGAAAGTGTTCCCTCACGCGCTTCTTTTTACCGGGTTGTCCGAAACTTCATCACTGACGGAAGTGTACAACCGAAAAAAAGGAAGCGTCAAGTAACAGTTACTGGAGTTGTTAATGAAATTGCAATCTTAGCTGCAGTCACTCATGACCCTCATGTTAGTACTCGACAACTAAGCCGCGATTCCGGAATGTCTCTATCCAGTGTTTGGAAGGCATTAAAACGTAATAATTATCATCCGTATCATATTTCACTGCATCAAGAACTTCATGGAAATTATTTTCAGAACCGAGTGACATTTTGTCAATGGGCGGTTCAGCAGATACAAGGAAACCCGAATTTCTTCTTTCTAGTACTCTTCACAGACGAGTCGTCTTTCACAAACCATGGTAACGTTAATCGGCACAACATGCATTATTAGAGTGTAGAAAATCCACATTGGTTGCGTGAAGTTGAGCATCAGCGTCCATGGTCCGTGAACGTTTGGTGTGGAATAATTGGACATCAACTTCTCGGTCCGTATTTTATTGATAGAAATTTGAACTGTGAAAAATATCGTGACGTGTTAGAAAATCAACTTCCAATATTGCTGAAAGACCTAAGCTTGGAAGTGCGACACAACATGTGGTTTCAACATGACGGTTGTCCAGCACATTATGCGGCAATCGCGAGGGAAGTACTCAATCGCGAATTCAATGGACGATGGATCGGTAGAGGAGGTCCAGTAAATTGGCCTCCCAGATCGCCAGATCTTACGGCGCCGGACTTATATTTGTGGGGTTATATAAAGAATCGCGTGTATCAAGAAGTGCTCACAACTCGTGATAACATGATCGAGCGAATCAGGTCTGCTTGTGCACAAATATCACCAGACACAATTCGCAGTTGTGTGGAATCTTTCAAAGCTTGGATTAACAAGTGCATCGAAGTGCGACGACACCATTTTGAGCAGTTATTGTAAAATAATTAATCGAAATCAAGCATCCCTGTGGTGAGAGGCAAGGGGACTCACCGAAATCAAGCACCCCGATGGATGGTGAGAGGCAAGGGGACTCATCGAAATTAAGCTCCCCGAAGGGAACAGACAACTACTACGTCCGCGTCGTTATTCCTGGGTAGAGCTAAAAGTAGTGTCAACAATTTCGTTTTTCGCAATTGCAGCGCCATCTATCACGAATCGAAACAAATTTTCCGAAGAAAACTTACGTATTTCGTAAAGCAGAATCTGAATCTGTGACAAAAAATTGGAGTTGCCATTTAAATTACAAAGTTACCCCCACCCCTGCCTCCTGTGAAGGTGGGGGTGGGGAAAATTTTAAGAAATCTTTTTTCCCCCTCGAAGATAAAAAGTTTTTATCCCAGACATTTTTTCCGTAGGATGCGTATTTTTTGAGATATTTCGTTGTCTCATGTTAAAAAAAACACCCTGTATACAGTTGATCAACTTAAAACTTAAAACCTGCAATATTCCACGTGATAAGATAGATTTTCCTTCCATAATTTTGTCAATTTACTGCTGAAGAATAAGTTCACAGTCATATTCCGGTTTCTCCCAGTTTCCAAAAATTCCCAATTATTCCCCGGTTTCTGGGTCTATTGGTTATTATGTTATTGAATTAAAATAAGTTCTTCACATCTCATTTTAAGAACTAGACTTTTTCCCATGTCCAAGAATTTCTGATAACCTGAGTAGCTTGAAAAATATTACCACTTGTAATAAGTTTTATTAACACTTACGTTTTTGAGAAATGAAAAGTAAAATTATTTTTTATTCAATTATTGTTCCAATGAAATATAGGAAAACGAGGTTACAACGAATTGAATATATTTCTATAAAATCTTATAGAAAATAAAGTATCGGATAATTTTTGTGAAACTAGCCATCCATTCCATTTCAAATTGAGATAGGAATATCCCATCTAAATTTTAATTCATTAATATTGTACCATTGAATTAACGTAGAAAGTAAATCAATTTATTTAATTTTTGACGATCGTTTGATTTCAATCAAATTTCGTTAATGTACTTACCTTGCTCTTTTTATTTACAGAAAAAGCATGATATCCCAGGAAAAACATCTGCTACGCAAAAAGCTGCGTATCACAACGACATGAATTTGTAAAATCAAAGTTTGTCAAGTAATATAAATTGCCCATGCCAAGTATACTGAATTTAACATCGTATCAGAACACGTAATTTTATTTTTGTCAAATAATTTGGAAAGTTTTGCAAAAAAACGCCAAATTTTATTTTTTTTTGCGAAATATACATATGTAAAAAGTTGCAAAAAATTATTTCCACATGCCAATATTCTGTCAAAATTTCAAATGTGTGGGAAGGCAGAATAAAAATTCACTAATTTATCAAACGAAAAGTACGAAAATTAATTTTTCATTTTACCGAAATACTTTCGTACTTCTTCAAATCAAACTGAAGGAATTTCGAATAAATGTACAACTTTTCTTTTTAAAATGTGCGATAAGCTACGTTGAAAAACAGGGTATGAATTTCAACATTCTAGAATCAAACAAAAAATTTTTAATTTTCTTCGCTCATGGGCTAAACCACATTTTGTGTTGCGTCGCTCAAATGATTCGACTAATTCATTCAGGTATTTTCAACGTCAGAAAAATCTGTCTTTATTGGTAACTAAATATATTAAGGAACTTTTTTTTACAAATTGTCCTATAGAAAATTTTTTAATACATTTACAGAATAATATTAAACATTATAAAGCTTAGCGAAAATGAATTACACATTCAACATAATTGTAATGAAATATGTCTAGGTACGGGAGATTGATGATATAATACAATCCTGCCAAGTTGTATCATGTCTATAACGGCTTTCTAAAATTGAATTTCAACACTTATGTATGGCACAAAAGAAGAAGAATTAATATATGTAATTATGGATATTTTTTCCCAATTATCTGGAAGAAAATATTTGTTTTAAAAACGAAAGATGGGCTGAGTTTACAATAGAAGTGTTATTGTTCGTAAGGCAGGTGTCAAAACTGTAGATAAGGCTCACGATATTTTCGTATGTGAACGAGTAAATACGTAAAACGTTTGTAAGCTCACATCAGAATTTATCAAATTTTAATATGGATTCTAGTGAGTAATGAAATTATTTGAGTTTCTCAATAATGTCTTGAATTAGGCGATACATAAAAATTTTTTAATATCTGGTATTTATTATGTATAATTCGTATCTTTTTCTTTCTTTCGGTAATAAACACCACATTTTTTATTCAGTATGTAACAAATAATTGTTTTCATTTTTTTTTTCAACTTTTCAGGTAGTATGAATAACCTAGATGCGACTTCTAAATTTATATAAAATATACCCCTTCTTCTACAGATTCATTCGGGGCTGTCCACAAACAACATTACCAGTTCGAGAGTAGATTTTGATAATAAATTACAACAACAATTTTACATAACACCCATGAATTGCATTAAAATCGATTAGAAACCTTTCGAGACATCGCATTTTCTGAAAAACATCATCAAAAAAATTAAAAGTGACATAACTGTTACAATTAAGAAATTTATCAGAAATATTTTACCACAGTATCTAAACTACCTAATACTTCCATTTCCCTTTACTTCAAGGAAATTGCTAATAACAATAAGAACTCTGATTTTTATAACCTAGGAACTCTCATTTAAAGGATTTGAAAGATATCAAGTTATTTCAAAAGATTTAAAATAATTTCAAGAGGTTCAACGAATTTCAAGAAATCTAGAAGAATCCAGCAGGATTTCTAGAAATTTTGAAGAATTTCAAAGAATTTCACAAGATTATAGGATCTGCAATTATTTCCAAAGAATATCAAGAGATTGAACGAATTTAAAGAAATTACCCAAGCTTATGGATTTGATAGGACCTCCAAGTATTTCAAAGATTTTTTGGGATTTTCACAAATTTTGAGGGATTCCTATAGAACTTTGGGAAATAAATTTGATTCATTTCTAAATGATTTTGAATCATTTTGAAACATTCCTAAATTTACGTTATAGGAATATCTCTACAGGCTTATACTGATTTTGCTATAATATTTTTCGTGAGGGCTGTTTGTAATTACAAATGAATGTTTTTTTTTAATATCACATATTATCAATTACATGATAGTAAGAAAGGTTTTTAATAATGCAATATCTGCTTTTAATATTTATGATCAATATTATCTTTTGAAAAAATCTCCCCTTCCCACCCATTGCGGTCATAACACAAGGCCTAACCACTTTTTTCATAATCGCAGATCTAAGCAAATCATTACAAGCTTGTAATTATTTCTCTCCCCAAATATTTCCATGAGAGAATGAAAAGAAACTTTTTCTTCATGTTTCTAAAAAACTGAGACTAGGCCATTAACCAACGATAATACTATAACTTTTATTCGAATTACCAGTTAGTTGTAACATTTTGATCCAGCTTCGGATCACAAACAACATCATATTTTAATTTTACATTTCCACAAATCAAATTATTGGTGTGATTGAGATCTGTCTAAATTCACTATTTCGAAATTTTTTGAAATTGGGTTTAGCGAGCTAATAGGAACTACCTGCATTTCTTCTTCAGTCATTTCTTGAATCGCGCCACTGATCATATTTATTTTCACCCGTTTCGTTAACTGATATGCAGTGTTTTCATATCTTGCTGCATATATTCCACGAAGAAGTTTATTCTTTTTCTCGAATATTGCTAAGACGTCACCAGTGGAAGTTGATAATACCATTTTTTCTTCATTTGTAATAAGCTTAAAGGCCTGATTTCTTCCTTTTAGTAGAATTCTTTTATCGCTAGGAAAAGCGTATTGTCGGATTTCGAATCTCAAGTTCGGATTCCTGTTGGGAATAAGCCGAATAAATCTGACTTGATCAAGTTTATATTTGATACGTAAAGAACTGGACTTGGCACGACGGGAAGACTCAGCATGAGGAGAACTCGACCTGGCACGGAGAACCGGAGAACGCGGAGGATGAGGTCTGACATGAGGAACAGACCCTTCAGGTACATGACGTCTGTCAGTCAAATTGGAAGCTCTAGGACAAGAAGCATACGGAATAGGGTCACCATTAGGTAGACACTCAAACTGTGAACTCAACTCTGCAACAAGAAAGAGAATATTAAATTTTAGTTACTGATTCTCTTCCCGAATATTTTTCTTTTCTGATATGTTTTTCACTTCCGGGGAGAGAAGTGCGTAACTCCATTTCGCCCACAGGAATGGTAGAATGATATATGCAGTAGGTCAAAAAGAAAAGGCCACATTGCTCCCCCGGCTAAATTTTACACCACTTCCCAGGAGAGAAATTGTCGAAGAACGGAAGTAGTCGAAATAACGTAATCTCGATGAACAAATAAGGTGAGGTACTCAATAGCCGCGTACTTTAATTGTCTATTGCCATATTTTTCCGGATATGGCAGAGGAACTTAAAATCGAGCCTCTTTACAATATTTTTTTTTATTTTCTTGATTGATAATTTAGCTCTTTTGTTGCAAATTCGTCCAACTGGTTTAAAAATTCAGATGTTCTGGTGAATTAATTAATTAAACACATAAATTGTCTTATGACAAATTGCATCTCAGTTATATATATATATATATATATATATATATATATATGAATAGAATTGGTAGTTCATTAATTATTTGTCGATATAAATTCATGCATTATTGTGGATTGTGTTTTGTTATACACACCAACTTTACATTTTTATTTAACTATTCAGAAGGACCCCTTGGCCTTTTTCCAACGAATAGGATACATTAGTTTAGGGTATCAAGGAAGAATGTATTCCCAATAACTCTTCTCTACGATACTTTGCAAATATATCATAATTATTTACTATTTCAACAATTTTCATAAACATATTCAGAGTTTGGCTATTTTTCAAGGAATATGTACAGTTTGTTGACAAAGTCAACTACGAATGTCTTCCTGTTGACACTTTTCTATGTTGCTTCGTAAATTCACAATATTTATTAATGATTTAAACAATTTGCATAAACAAATTCAGAGTTTTCCTATTTTTCAACGACTAGGCTCAATTTCTTTTACAGAATTAACTAAGAATATTCTTCCGATTACTCTTTTCTATGAAGCTTTGCAAATTTACAAGAATTATCAATTATTTCAACAAATTAAGAGTTTGGCCACCGTCCATCGACAAGAGCTCAGTTTATTTACGGAATCACCAATAATGTATTTCCAATAACTCTTTTCTACGATACGATTATGCTAACCTCGTGAACAATCCTATTTTTCCTGTTTTCAGAGCACTTGGCCTGTGAAGCCTGGTTTGAATACAGTTGCAATCCAGAATTCACAAAATTTAGACTCTAAATTCATAACATAGAATTTTGTTAATTGAGCTCCATTTAAAACTCTATGGTCTTTTTTAATTTGCGGATAACCCCCTCGGAATATACCATATGTGCACGTGCACGTGTGGTACGAATTCCGGATCAATACAGCCGCTTTTTGAATTTCAGTTTTTTTTTAAAAACACAGATTCTGGATTCCTCGGATTTAATTCAGATTAAATTTGCACACATTTCAGACAAATAAGACATAGAGCTTGTAAAAAAGAAATTCGGATACAAAGTGGACCACGTAATACAAATCAAAATTTACGGTAGACTTCAAAATTTACTTCAAATTAGAGATATATTATATCATTACATTTACCAATAGCGTTGAAAATAACTGTCAATGTTAATACGAGAACTTGAATGATCATCATCTGTCTAATTGGAAAATAAAAGAACTAACGTATCACTGAAGAATTCAAGTAACAATGTGACTGATAAAGATTCTTGTGCTTCACTATATTATGCAATATGTACATATATTCTATAGTCACTATCTCATAGATTACATACGTCAAACTCCTCAAATATTTACATTTCATTAGAGTCAGTTGAAAAAAATAAAGTGAAATCTTTTACGTTTTAGCGGAGTACTTTGTTCGCGTGGCAATGTTATAACATGTCATTATATTATTCTACATAATATGTACACATATCCTGCAGTCGTTACGTTATACATTAAAGGCATCAAGCTTGTCCTTCTCGGATATTTATATTCCATTAGAGTCAGTTTCAAGGAATAAAATAAAATGTTTAACGTTTTAGCGAAATCCATTGGTAACATGAGAAATTGATATCATTTCTACTATCGTCGACAATTTGATGCTTTGAAAAAAAATATAAATTCTACAAATCATGTTGAAAAAATTGAAGAGGCGAATTTCATCCTTTTACGTTGTCGACGAATAACGAAATGAATTTACATTTCATCTATCAATATTTATTTTCTAAAAATATCTGTCAAATTAAGGATTAATTTGAATCTTCAAAATTGATTTGAATAATTCAAACGAGCGTGAACACATTTCTCAGTACAGGAAAAAACATAAAAAGAACCTGATTTTTTAACCTATGCTCTCATTTACATCATACGTATCAAACCAAACTTCAATAAGAAGTCTGTAACAACATATTCTCGACATGCATCGCAAGAATTTCTCAAATCTTAAATAGTTTTTGAAATAGTGCGTTTTGAGTGTTAAAAATAAAAATGCAAACATGACATGAATAGTTAAATTTTATAAAAAATTCAAGATATTGACCATTCTTGCAATATTTATCGAGAAGATGTCAGGCGCAGATCCAGAGAAGAGATTTAGGGGGGGCCATCCAATAATTCCCCTTCCCCTCCACTCTTAAGGGGGAGGGGGAGAAGGTAATAATCATTTTAAAGTTATTTATTTGCTTTGAATGTTTATTAAAAATTATA
>CAKNXH010002316.1:528713-563907 GCA_932178445.1 Andricus quercusramuli
TCATTTTAAAGTTATTTATTTGCTTTGAATGTTTATTAAAAATTATAGAAATATATTATTCACAAATCTTATAAAAATAATAAACAAATGTTTCAATAAAAACCATGTTTTCATATTTACAAGCTGCGTCTTGCATGTCACGGTATAATCATTATTTAACAAGTATAAAATACTCATAAAATTTTCGAAGTCAAGCATAAACTATGAAACGATTATTTTTGAAGAGCAAAATTTAGGCGTATATTTCCACTCTTTGCGATATTCATATTCCCGGTTGAAATCCTGGCTGAGGCAGATTTTTTCTTTTTCTTAAAAATTATTTGTCTGAAGTAATCGTGTTAACGAATCAAAATTGGTATTAATTATAAATTTACTCTATTAATTTCAATGATCTGAATTGAAAAATGAATCAACAAATACATCAATCTTCAAAATTATATTATTTTACGTAATTTTAAGTTAGAAAAATTAAAAATTGAAAAATTATAATTTTTTTCAATAGAACACTTTTTAAATTAGAAGTTGAATTATTTTAAGTTTAAATCGCTTTGAATTAATGATTATTCGATTGTTATTTATACATTAAAATTTGTTTTAAAATCTTATAAAACGTTCTCTTAAAAATATGTTTTTTTTACTGGAAAATCAATTTTTTCCAAATTTATAACTGTTCAATTTTTATTTGTTCATCAAAATTTGCGTCCGTTTTGAAATATTTTTAAATATTCTGTTGAAATTAATTTTTCAGAATAAAAATCATTCGAAAATTTTCCCACGAATCTTAAGACAATATTTGTATTATCTTAAGACCTTACAAAATCCTTAAAAGCTTAAAAATTTTATTAAAAAACTTCTAAATATATCTCCTCAACTTACTCTAATTTTTTCTGAATGGATACATTTTTATTTGTTATTTGCACATCAATATATTTTCACTTGCGAATACAAAATTTTAAATTAGAACAATCAAAATTAACATTGTAACGTTTAGCTCTCCGAAATTCTAACGATTCAAGGCTTTCTGTTTCAAACAATTCAGTTTCAAATTGTTCGGATTTCAGTATTTCATTTATAATTGTTCATTTTCAATAAACAGTCAAACTTTGCTGACTATTAAAAAATTGTTCCTTTTTTTAATTAATAATTTTCAGAAAAAAAGTCTTTAAAAATGGTATGTGTCAATTATAGTCTCCAAAAGATAGGTCAAAACAAGAAAAAATTCGTCCAATTTCAAATTTGTCGAAACGTTTCGGCTGTTATGTCAGCCCTCATCAGTCAAAATTTATTTATGATATTGTGATGGTAAGACAACATCAACAATTATAAAAATTAAAAACTACCATTAAAGTAATAAATAAAATAAACTATCAAAATTTCACAGAAGTTAAAAATAAAAACAAAGCTTAAATTAAGAACGAAGAACAGATACCATTAACTGAGTCAGACATTCAGTCAGGTGACATTGTCAGACTTTATTATTAACAGTGATACTCTCATATTCCAGAATATAAATAGGAGTGAGGTTCTTGATTTAAGTCTATATTGTTCCACTTAGCCCTAGGAAAACCTGCGTTTTCACAAATCAGAAACCCCAGGAATGCACTCTGGGACTCATATAACGAGGAACTCAATGACAAAAATGTGGAATTATATATAGGAAAGGAGCAGAAATGTGGAAAACGAAATAATAGAACGTTGTAGAACACAGCAAACAGAACTACTTCAGATTGGGGCATCTATAGGGAAAGATGGGACAAAATAAGACGATTTTGCTGTAAAATTTTTTTCTCTTACTCAAATACTTTTTTCTGCATTCAACACTATTGGCGCCCAAACAACTAATAATGTACTGCAAATTTGTTCTCGCATTGAGAAAATGCCATGATCTACTTGTTTTATTGATTTCTGAAAAAAAGTGTTTCGTCCCGTTTTGCCCCTTACACTGGACAAATCGGTACGCTTTGTTAGATAAAAAATAAAATTTGTAATGAATAAGATTATTAAACAAAGACTACAAAAATGAGTAGTACAGTTACAAGAACTTGTTGGAGTAAGGTTTATTGTCCATTCTTTATTTAAAGATTACCAAAATCACGTCTTAATAAGTACGCTGACATGAATTTCGTCTCCGTCCTTACTGTCGAAACTTGCGCAAGACTAGATAGCCCAATTGTCGCACGAACTGCATTGGATCCACTGATGGATCGAAAAATCGTGACATTACAAGCAATCGCGACCTTCGATTTCTGCCCAATGTAGAAATCGGAAGCAATGTTCGCTCAAATTAATCTCGTGCGGTGTATCGTGTTGCCTTTGCCCAATCTGCCCACAAAGTACTGTTTCCAATATGACTCCCGAAAATCGTGATAAAACTCGCAATCAAAAATGCCTCAACGCGAAAGAAGGGCTATTAACTATACAATGGAATGGTGCTGAAGCGACTTCAACTAAACAAACATTTGCATTACTTCCGTGTATTTGAAAACTAGTCAAAATTATAACTGGATACGAAAACGATCAATGCCACTTATGTGTTGGGAAATAACAACAAAATAATAACAAATTGACTCGGGAAATCTCGAGAACGACTCGAAACGAAGGTCCTGTAATTTCCAGTAGATGGCGTCTCACCAAAGAGGAGATATGATCATGTACCGTTTTACCCCTGTCGTAATTTTGCACCATGTTCCCCTAAGACGACTCGACATGAAAACAACGAAAACAGAAGAATTTACAAACCGGCAGGATGAAAAGGTTTCGGCGAAGAACCAAAGAATATTTTGGACACCGGAATTGTCATGCATCCTTACTCATAAGGCTTGATGATGGCGAAATTGCTGAAGACGAAGAAGTAACGCCGAACCACCTGATGGATGTCCAGTTGTCCACTTCACAGGTTTTCGACAAACTCGAACCGACTGAGAAGGGGATGGCTGGAGCCCTTGGGTCTTTTTGTCCCTTTGAATCTCCAGGGGTGGATGGCGCCTATCCAATGCTCTTACAAAAGGACAAGGATTTTATCGTCCTCCACTGACGGAACTACTGAGGGAAAACATTGCCCTAAAATACGTGTTATCATGATTGGAGGATGACATAGTAGTCTTTATTCCAAAAACTGAGATGAAGAACCACACTGCTGCACTTCTTGCTGCCGTGGAAAAATTGGAGCAGCAGGTTGAACAATTTCTAATTGAAAATTCCAACGTCGTAAACTACGTGTAGAACGACGTCAGAACCTGCGTCGTTTACTATCCCAATAAAAGATGATTACAATGAGAATTTATGAGAATGATGAAAACTGATGAGTTATCGCTTGCAATGAAACAGAATTATATACAGGGTGATCCAAAGAATGTCCAGAGATTTAACAAATTTGAAGGAATTTAAAGGATTTTCGCAAATTTTGAGGAATTCCTATAGAACTTTGGGAGATAAATTTGATTCATTTCCAAAGGATTTAAAATCATTTTGAAACATTCCTAACAATTACGTTATAGGAATATCTCTTAGGCTTATACTGATTTTCATATGATATTCTTTCATCAGAGCTGTTTACAATTATAAATAAATGTTTTTTCCGAATATCACATATTCTCAATTACATCATAGTAACAAGAGTTTTCGATAATGCAATATCTGCTTTTGATATGCATGATTAATATTATCTTTCATAAAGATCCCACCTCCTCACCCATCGCGGTCATAACTTAAGACCTACCCACTTATTTTTTTATAATCTCAGGCCTAAGCAAATCATTATAAGCCTGTTATTATTTTTCTCCTTGAATATTTCCGGAAGAGGAAAAAAAAGAAACTCTTTCTACATGTTTCTAAAGAATAGAGACTGCGCCATTAACGAAAGATTGAAGCCTTGAGAACAATAACAACATAACTTTTATTGGAATTACCAGTTACTTGTAACATTTTAATACAGCTTCGGATTACGAACAATATTATATTTTAATTTTACATTTTTACAAATCAAATTATTGGTGTAGTTGAGAGCTTTTTAAATTTACTATTTTAAAATTCTTTGAAATTGGGTTTAGCGAGCTAATGGGAACTACTTGCATTTCTTCTTCAGCCATTTCTTGAATCGCGCCACTGACCATATTTATTTTCACCCGTTTTGTTAACGGATATGAAGTATTTTCATATCTTGCTGCATATATTCCACGAAGAAGTGTATTGTTCCTCTCGAATATTGCTAAGACGTCACCAGTGGAAGTTGATAATACCATTTTTTCTTCATTTGTAATGGGCTTAAAGGCCTGATGTTTTCCTTTTAGTAGAATTCGTTTATCGCTAGGAAAAGCGTATTGCCGAATTTCGAATCGCAAGTTCGGATTCGTGTTGGGAATAAGCCGAATAAATCTGACTTGATCAAGTTTATATTTGATACGTAAAGAACTGGACTTGGCACGACGGGAAGACTCAGCATGAGCAGACCTCGACCTGGCACGGAGAACCGGAGAACGCGGAGAATGAGGTCTGACATGAGGAACAGACCCTTCAGGCAAGTGACGTCTGTCAGTCAAATTGGAAGCTCTAGGACAAGAAGCATACGGAAGAGGGTCACCATTAGGTAGGCACTCAAACTGTGAACTCAGCCCTGCAACAAGGAACAGAATATTCAATTTTTCTTACTTATTCTCTTCCGGAATATTTTTCTTCTCTGATATGTTTTTCACTTCCGGAGAGAGAAGTAGGTAACTTCATTTCGCCAACAGGAATGGCAGAATTATTTGCAGTAGGACAAAAAGGAAAGGCCACATTGCTCTTAAGGCCAAATTTTACACCACTTTCCAGGACAGAAATTGCCGAAGCACGGGAGTAATCGAAATAACGTAATCTCGATGACCAAATAAAGTGAGGTACTCAATAGCCGCGTACTGTAATTGTCTCTTCGGGCATATTTTTCCAGAGATGGCAGAGGAGCTTAAAATCGAGCCACTTTACCCTATTTCCCGACTTTTCTTGATTGATAATTTAGCTCTTTTGTTGCAGATTCGTCCTATTGGTTTGAAAATTCAGATGTTGTGGTGAACTAGTCAATTAAATAAATCAATTGTAACTCATATGTTTTGGCTCAGAATTCAACTATCCAATATTTCAAAGCTGCTGTGTGTTAGTTACTGTCACGCGGTACTCAGTAATTCTAGGTTTGGGCTCGTAGATTCAAAAGGCTGAGTGCTCCCGATTCACTTCTACTGCGTATGTGTTGGTTTTGCTTCCAATGAATTCGTGAATGGCTATTCGGACCGGAGAATAGAATTGGTACTTCATCAATTATTTGTCAATATAAATTCATGCATTATTGTGGATTGTGTTTTGTTCTACAAACCAGCTTTACATTTTTATTTAACTTTTCAGAAGGACCTTGACCTTTTTCCAACGAATAGGATAAATTAGTTTGGGGTATCAAGAAAGAATGCATTCCCAATAACTCTTCTCTATGATACTTTGCAAATATATCATAATTATTTATTATTTCAACAATTTTCATAAACATATTCAGAGTTTGGTTATTTTTCAAGGAATAGGTACAGTTTGTTTCCAAAGTCAACTACGAATGTCTTCCTGATGACACTTTTCTATTTTGGTTCGTACATTCACAATAATTGTTAATAATTTAAACAATTTGCATGAACAAATGCAGAGTTCGTCTGTTCTTCAACAAATGGGCTCAATTTCTCTTACAGAATTAACTAAGAATATTCTTCCGATGACTCTTTTCAATGAAGCTTTGCAAATGTACAAAATTATCAATTATTTAAACAAATTAAGAGTTTGGCCACATTCCATCGACAAGAGCTCAGCTTGTTTACGAAATGACCAATGATGTATTTCCAATAACTCTTTTCTACGATAATTTTTGAATTTACAATAATTATCAATTATTCAAACAGTCTTCATAAACATGTTCCAAGTTTGGGTATTTTTCAAGGAATAGGCACAATTTGTTCACGGAATCAACTAAGAATGTCTTTTCAATTACTTTTTTGTATGATGCTTCGCGAATTTTAAAGAACTAATAATTATTCAAACAATTTTCATAAACGAATTAGGAGCCCGGTCATTTTTCAACGAATAGAATCAATTCATTTAGGGAGTCAAGGAAGAATGTATTTCCAATAAATCTTTTCTGAGATACTTTGTAAATTTACAAGAATTATTAATTATTCAAACAATTTTGGTTCAAAAATTTAGAGTTTGTCTATTTTTCAAAGAATAGACTCAATCTTTTACAGAATTAGATAAGAATATCTTTCCGGTGACATTTTTCTATAATTTACGGAATCAATAGAAATTGTTTTTCAAATAACTCTTTCCGGTGTATAATACTTTGAAAATTTACTATAATTATTAATTATTTGAACATGCTCATCAATCAGAATGAATTAAGAATATCATTTCGATGACTTTTTTCATATGATGTTTTGCAAATTTCCAAGTATTATTAATTATTTAAACAACTTTAATCAGCAAATCGGAGGCGACTGAGAACGTCTTCTCGAGGACTATTTTCTATGATACTTCGCAAATTCATAATAATTATGAATGATTTAAACAATCTTCCTTAACATATTCAGAGTCTGTCTATTTTTATAGGAATAGGCCCAATTTTTACGGAAGCAACAAAGTATGTATTTTTCATCATACCTCAATCGAAAATTCGACTTTCGATGCCTGTGGAGCGGGTCGAAAATCGAATTTTCAACCCTAAGGAAGAAAGTCACAGATAAATGCAAATGGCAATAATAATAATAATGCAATAATTATTCATTATTTGAATATTTTTCATTAACTTATGCAGAGTTTGTGTATTTTGCAAGAAAAAGACACAATTGTGTACGGAGTCAACTGAGATTGTCTTTCCGATGCTCTTTTCTATGTTGTTTTGTAAATTTACAATAATGAATGATTATTTAAACAACTTCAATAAAAAAATTAGAATTTTGCTATTTTTCAACGAATAGGGTGAATTTTTTACAGAATTAAACTAAGAATATCTTTCTGGTGACTTCTTTCTATTATGCTCTCCGAATTTCCAAGATTTATTAATTATTGAAAATCTTTTAATGAGCAAAAGAAGACTTTGGCAATTTGTTGAAGAAACCCTTCCGTCAAACCTCCTGCTCGACATTAGTTGAAACCGTGGTTAAAACGCAGCGCATATACAACTCGTTTGTATACGTCGCAGATGGTCATCCATCCGAGTGCTATGCGCGCTCGAAATGACTTGACATCTGGACTCTTCTCGAGTCGAGATCGTTTAGTGTATTTCTATGAAAATTGGTACGCGCTGACATTTTATAGGTTTTTTTTCCAAACTTGCATCGAATGTTTAAAGTTGCATAATTATTTATTCTGAATCGTGAGAGGGTATCCATGCAATTATTGAATAAAAAATTAATTTCATGGTATTTTACTGAACTTGATTTCCAAATGAAATAATTACATGGAAATAAAGTGGTCACACGCGGAGCGCGCGTATGAGGCTCTAGTTTTATTGAAAGTTCGTCTTCGTGACTATAGTAAAATAGGCTCAGCCACTGTGCTATGAGCAGTTATTGCTCTGCCTTCCATAATAATAATAATAATAATAATAAATATTACATTAGTCTTCGGGAATTTCTCTATTGTTTGAAAATTCAACTACTGGGTTGAAAGTGAAACTAATTTGTCAATAATGTCTACTTCAATGAGAATGCATCAATTTTACTTGAAATATTAGGTTTTCAAAACGTTTCAAAATAAGTTCAATAGATCAGCCACAATCATTTAATTTCATAAAATTATAATGCTATCCTCGTGAACAATCTTATTTGGCCTGTTTTTAGAGCACTTGGCCTGTGAACCCTGGTTTGAATACAGTTGCAGTCCAGAATTCGCAAAATTTTGACCCTAGATTCATAACATAGAATTTTTTCAATTAAACTCCATTTAAAACTATATGCTCTTTTTCAATTTGCGGATAACCCCCTCGGAATGTACCATATGTGCACGTGCATGTGAGGTACGAATTCCGGCTCAACAGGGCCGCTTTTTGAATTTCATTTTTTTCTTAACACACATTCTGGATTCCTCGGATTTAATTCAGATTGAATTTGTTCTCATTCCAGACGAATAAGACATGGAGCTTGTAAAAAAAATTCAGATACAATGTGTACTACGTAAGACAAATAGAAATTTACGGTGGGATTCAAAATTTACTTAAAATTGGACATATATTATATTATTATATTTACCAATAGCATTCAAGATAACTGTCAATGTTAATGCGAGAACCTGAATGATCATCATCTGTCTAATTGTAGAATAAAAGAACTAACGTATCAATGAAGAATTCAAGTAACGATGTGACTGATGAATATTCTTGTGCGTCACTATATTATTCAATATGTACATGTATCCTATAGTCACTATTTTATAGATTACAGACGTCAAACTTGTTTTCAAATATTTATATTTCATCAGAGTCCTGTCCTTCTCAGATATTTATATTCCATTAGAGTCGGTTTCAAGAAATAAAATGAGATCTTTACGTTCTACCGAAATACGTTGTTGGCATAGAAAATTGATATCATTTCTACTATCATCGACAATTTGATGCTTTGAAAAAGAAATATAACTGCTACAAATTATGTTGAAGGAATTGAAAAGACGAATTTCATCCTTTTACATTGTCGACGAATAACAAAACGAATTTACATTTCATTGATCAATATTCATTTTGCTAAACATATCTGTCAAATCAAGGAATAATTCGAATCTTCAAAATTGATTTGAACAATTGAAACGAGCAAAAACACATTTCTCAGTACAAGGAAAAAAATAACAATAAACTAATTTTTTAACCTGTGCTCTCGTTTACATCCTACGTATCAAACCGATTAGCATCAAATTTAAATAATAAGTCTGTCACAACACATTCTCGACATGCATCGCAAAAATTTCTCAAATCTCAAATAGTTTTTTGAATAGTGGGTTTTGAGTGTTAACAATAAAAATGCAGACATGACATGAATAGTTAAATTTTATAAAACATTCAAGATATTGACCATTCTTGCAATATTCATCGAGAAGATGTCGCTGTAGGCTTCTTGGTAAAATTTTGTGCCAATGGATTTTGTTGATTAGGTGCGAGAGGTGAGCACGGGTGAAGAATATATTTTTTCAACAATCGCTAAAAAATACTGCAGTTTTTATCCAAACCTTTCACCTGATATGAGAACTAGAATTCTGTCACAAAGTGTTTTCAATATGTATTTCAGAAAAAGACGCAAAAAATTTTCCTGGTCAATTAAATTGAAGAATCAGAACTCTTGATACTGAAAATGTTTTCATTTTATAGAAAAAATGGAGCTGTGGATTGATGCGCTTGAAGCGGGACTCTTCTGAATTAAATTCTGGACCCAGTGACCACCCTCTTAATAATTTAAATTGCTCAATCTACTTTGTGTTAAAAGCTAAACTTTTTTGCATTTGTAAGAATTTTTGATATCTTCAATAGTTTGAAAAATATTACGACTAAAATCAGTTCTATTAACACTTCCGTTTCCAAGAAAATAACAGAAACCTTATTTATTTCTTAATCATTGTTCCATTGTGATGAAAGACAAAGAGGAAAAAAGATTAAATATATTTCTACAAAATATCATAGAAAATAAAGAACGGGTTGATTTCAGTGAACTTTTCCACCCTTTCAATCACCGTTACCACCCTTTTAACTTCAATCAGGCCCTCGTGGCTCTAGATTACCCACTTCATATAGTGGTGGGCATGATAATCTTTCGAGTGACCCAACAGGGCTCCATAAGGGGAACAGAAGCATTCGGAGTCATCCTTAATTAGCCCATCAATGGCTGAGAGGGAAAGGATTAGTGGCTTAGGCGAGTATGGCTCCATATTCAAGGGACCACGCAAAAAAGGAACAAGGGCATGCAAAGCCGTCAAGGGTATGGATGCGATTTTATTTCCTAAGCTCTGCTTCAGGAACCTCACGATTGAGATGGTGAGACCACGAGGCCGAAGCCGAGATAGACTAGATGAGTATATTGTCTTGGCTTATTTCCTGGGCCACGCTGAAAAGTTATCAACTCCTAGAGAGTTCGAACCGCTGATTCAGCACTGCCAGGAGAACAGGATTCGCTTGCTGCTTGACTGGTGATTCTTGATCATAGTGATACTCTCACTGTTTGGTTTTCGGCTCGTCAGCAGTTGAGGGCGCCACTTGAGGACCATCGAGGTCCCTCTCATCGACTACCACGTGTCAACTCCGTTCAGTTACTCTTCGTGCTTCATACAGACCGGACGTGCGGTCGAACGGCACGTGTGTGGCTACGCGGTCGGCCTCAGCCGGGCAGTCCGCTTCATCAGTTACTCGTCGTGTGTCAACCAGCACGGACGTTCAAGTGTTCAATGTGTTTAATGTCCGAGTCGTATAGTGTAGTGCATTGTGGTGTAGCAATAAACCAATTATCTCAACACTATTCAGCGCCTCTTGAATCTGCGATACCCGTCACCCTTCTTCCAGCGAAACAAAATACTCACATTCCAGAAAATAAATGAGGACGGCGATTGACACTTGTGGCCGCTAGGGTGGCTAGTGCGCGTGGAGATACACGAGATGCCGGTTCCAACGGTGGTAACGTCTGCTATTCGAATTATATTAGTCTTTCCTAACGCAGCGTCAAGGTGTTAGCTTAAAGCACTATTTTCGAAATGCCGGGTGTGCATGTGGGAATTGGGTGTAAAAATAAAGAAGCAATTTGCTTTCCAAATAACAGAAAACTGAGGAAGCTGTAGACAATGCCTTGTGCCTGCGTACAAGGTATATCTTCACTCACGGTGCTGCCCTCTAAGCTGAGCTTGACAAATTGCCGTCCCCATAGAAGTGAGGTTCTCGATTTATGGATTTATTGTTCCAGTTAGCCCTACGAAAACCAGCGGTTTCACAAATCAGAAACCCCATGAATGCACTCTGGGACTCATATAAAGAGGAACTCAAAGGGAAACATGTGGAATTGAGTCTAGAAAAGGAGCAATATGTTGGAACAAAAAATACTAGAACGTTGTACAACAGAGCAAACAGAACTACATAAACTTTAGACTAGGGCATCTATAGGGAAAGATGGGGCAAAACGGGAAGATTTTGCTTCACAATTTTTGTTCTCATACTCGAATACTTTTTTTCTGCATTCAACACTATTCGTGCCCTGAATAACTATTAATGTACTGCAAATTAGTTCTCGCATTGACAAAATGACGTGCTATACTTTTTTTATTCATTTTTGAAAAAAAGTGTTTCGTCCCGTTTTGCCCCTTGCACTGGGCAGAACGGGACGCTTTGTTAGATAACAAATAAAATGTATGATGAACAAGATTATTAAACAAAGACTGCATAAATGACTAGTACAGTTACAAGAACTTGTTGTAGTAAGTTCTATTGTCCATTTTTCATATGAAAATGACCGAAATCAGGCTTAATAAAATACGCAGACATGAATTTCGTCTCCGTCCTTACTGTCGAAACCTGCGCAAGACCAAAGAGCCCAATTGTAGCACGAACTGCATTGGACCTACTGATGGATCGAAAAATCGTGACACAACAAACAATTGCGACCTTCGACTTCTGCCGAATGTAGGAATCAAAAGCAGTGTGCGCTCTAAAGAATCTCACGCGGTGTCTCACATGGGAAATCTCGATACAAAAACAATGAAAACATAAGAATTCAGAATCAGGAAGGATGGAGGGGTTTCTGCGAACATGGATTTTGTCGTCCTCCACTGACAAAACTGTTTAGGGTGAACATTGCCCCGAAATACGTGCCATCAGCATTAGAGGATGACATAGTAGCCTTCATTCTTAAACCTCGGGAGAAGAACTACACTGCTGCACTTCACGCGTCCGTGGAGGAATTGGAGCAGCAGCTTGAACAATTCCCTATTGAGAATTCCTTTCTAATAATTATATTATTATAGAAAGAGTTTTCATGATGCTGTAAACTACGTATGAATCGACGTCGTAAACTACGTACGAAACGACGTATGAGACGACGTCGGAAACCAGGAACAAAACGACGTCTGAACCTACGTCGTTTACTATTTCAGTTTCCAACGTAGTTTCCTACGTCGTTTCTTACGTAGCTTCTGACGTTATTCCATACATAGTATGCGACGTCCTTTTCTACGTAGTTTACGAAGTCGATTCCGATGTCCGAGTTTTCAATAGAGAAGGGAGGTATGCCAGGTGGAAAACTTAGGGTTCCCAGACAAGTACATGTGTAACGTTTACTTAAAGACGAGCAATTACCTAAATTAAAAAACGGGGCTTTTCATGTTTGAAGGAATTTAATCTGCCACAAACAATTTTGTTCTCTAATTTTTTAGGTTCTTTTGTTGTTATATACTACAAACTGTATCTGATAATAACTCCCTACAATTTTGTAGTGCATAGGTATAAAATTGTATAAATTTGAAAACCGTACAATAGAAGAGAACAATTTTTAAACAAATTCCTTACCAAATACTTTCTTTATTGATAATTAAATACATTACGAAACTTTTTTCATAAACTACACTATAAAAATGTTAAAAATAGATTCTGAAGAGTTCTATAAAAAAATATTAAGCTTGGTCGGAATGAATGATATATGCAATATTAATTGAGTGAAGAATTCAGCCAAGTTGTATATCATCTCAAACCGATTTTTGGAAATGAATCTCAACATTTCTGTAGGCTTTTTCAGGATAAAATTTCGTTATTAGATTTAATTATGGAAAACCTGTACTGAAATCAGAATTCATAAGACTTCAATCTGAATTCTAGAAAGTTTAAAATTATCCGAGTTTCTCAAAGTAAAATAATACCAATATTATACATATGTTACTAGTAATGAAAAGTGCACATTTAAATAAAAATGTGGATATTTTCAAATTATCACTGCAATTAAATAAAATTTTAAATAAAATCTTTGTGATTTCTGATTCAGAATTCAGTAGTTCTGAATATCGATGACTTTATTTAATAGAATCTTTCAGAGATGAAAAATCATATCAGTGGAATGAACGATTCTGCTGCTTCATCTGTTTAAGTATTGTTAAACACCAAAATAGAGAACAAAATCCGCTCTTTGACGTTTATGAGGAATTTAATCCATACTATTTCTGAAAAACTCTTTAATTTTCAGAGAAATGGACTAATTTTTGAAAAAAGAGTACTGGACTGTAGAAAAAATTCTACATGTTGAAGAACCGTAGTCCCGTGTCCCCATATGATGTAAGAGAAACAAGAAAGGATCGGATGTGGCCTCAGTGGTGTCATTGGTTAATGCCTCACTCATAGATAGTGGCGTTCCTGGTTTTAAATTCTGGCTGAAAAAGATTTTCGATCATTTCCCTGAAAATATTAGACCAGCAACCAACACTAACATAATATTTAAAATCAATTTTTTTATCTTTTTCCGAAAGAGAGACTGATGCACTGGCGAAGGATTAAAACCTTTTAACAATAATGATATAACTTTTTATTGAAATTTCCACTTACTTGTAAAACTTGGATCCTACACAAGACTAAAAACATATTATACGTTGGTTTTGAATTTTTATAAATTAAGCTAATTTTGTGGGCGAACATTGTCTGCAAATACTGTCCTAAAATTACTCAATATTGGATAAGCCTTTCCTAAGGGAGATGCCCGCCTGTCTTCATGAGTCATAACTTGAACTTTACCACTGGCCATGTTTATTTTCACCCGATTTGCTGTCTGTTTGCCAGATCGACATTTTATTGTATAAATTCCACGGAGAACTGTATTATTTCTCTCAAATATTGCAAGGACATCACCATTAGGCGTTGATAATACTATTTTTTCTTCGGTTGTTATGGGCTCAAAGACTTGACGTTTTCCTTTTAATCGAATTTGTTTATCAGAAGGAAAAGTGTATTTTTGAATTTCGAGTCGTAGGTGCGGATTCGTGATGGGAATGAGCCGAACAAATTTAACGTCTTCAAGTTTGTTTCCAAGTACGCGTACCGAAGAATGCCTGGCAAGAGGAGACGTGGAGCTGACACGAAGAGGTGTCTCGACAGAAGGAGGAGACCTGACCTGAGAATCCGGATAATGAGATCTGATAGGAGAAGAAGACCTTTCAGGAGAATGACAGCAGTGAGAAAAAAAAGAGGTTCTGGAACGAGGAACCCCCGGAATAGGGTCGCCATTAGGTAAACATTCGAACGGTGAACTCAACTCTGTAAAAAGGAACAGATGATGAAATTTTTACTGTTTATTTTCTTCCGGCATATTTTTCTCTCCTAGAATATTTTCCTGTTCCGGAGAGAGAAGTACCTAACCTCATTCCGTCTATAGAAATCGTAAGGTTATCTACAGGCGGGCAGAAAGGGAATGTCACATTCCTTTCTAGATTAAACCCTAAACCTTTATTGACAATTCAACTCTTTTTTGTTGAAAATTCATCTGGTTCATTTGAAAATTCACCTAGTTTTGGTTGAAAATTTATCTTCGTAGCTACACATTTAACTATTTGGTTAAAGATGCATGTATTTTGTCGAAAATACAATACTTTTATGACTTGAAATGTTAGGATTTTGTACCGTTCTCAATTAAATCAAATATATCAGTCTCATGAATTTTATTTCAGGAAATTTATTATGTTTTCCGTCAGAAAACTCTCCTTATCTCATCTGTGTTTAGAGCATTTAGCTTGTGAATTCTGTTGTAATATCTTTGGATTTGTGCTTTTTTAGTAAAAAAATTTCTTACGTAAGACCTTGAACGCCCCCCTCTACCTCGAAATGAAGAGTATAATTTTAAAAAACAACTCTAAATTTTCTTTCGTAAGCTATGGATGATCCCTTCGCTTCGAAATGTGCCATATTCGTACGTACACGTATGGTACGAATGCCGAATTAGTAGGGCTTCTTTTTTAATTTAATTTTTCTAACGCTCTCATTCTGGATTCTTCCGGAGTAAACTCAGATTGAATTCGACTTCATTTCGGACAAACTCACGTACACGGTAAAATATGAACTGACACAAGGATATTATTCGTTATTATAGCTAAACATTTATCTGAAAACGAACGAAGGAATTTA
This sequence comes from Andricus quercusramuli, assembly GCA_932178445.1. Lineage (NCBI taxonomy): Eukaryota > Metazoa > Arthropoda > Insecta > Hymenoptera > Cynipidae > Andricus > Andricus quercusramuli. The sequence continues at coordinate 543,835 of CAKNXH010002316.1, forward strand.
GAAAGATTCCTGGATCAGCAAAAATGAATATCTTTGACCATTTTCCGTATACCAGGGATATCATATAGTCCGTACACATAACAAATCAAGCTCTAGTAGAGATATTAAAAATATGTTTCTGTAGTCATGATCGGAACAGCACCGGTGCATTATGGGACCATCGAAATAAAATAGCGACAGTATAATCGGAAGGAGTGATAGTTCATATTTACTTTGGACATTTAAAAGTGTTTTACCACTCAAAATGCACCCGAATGTTAATAATAAATAGAATCTGTATCGGGTTAATAATAATTTACAACTGTTTTGATTGTAGGTGGTAGCTGAATTGAAATATCAAGAAACGCTAGAAAAACTACAAACTCGACTTCCGAATGCATTACGAGAATTTTAGGGAAATTTATTTTCTTGAAAGCAGACGGAAAATTGGCTACTGTAAGTTATAAACTCAAACTTAGCCAATTGGTCTAAATTACTGATCTACGAGAAAAGTTGACACGAAGTAACTGAATGTTTGAAAAAATGACAATCACTATAACTTACAGATATAGTTGAAATTATAGATACATAATTTTATTATATTCACCAATAGCATTGAAAATAACCGCCAAAGATAATACGAGAGTATGAACAATCCTCATATTTTTAATTCGAAAAAAAGTGAGTGATGTAATAATTAAGAATTTAAGTAACAATGTGACTGATAAATATTATGCTGCTTCATCAGATTATATAATACGTACATATATCCTATGGTGGTTAATCTCATATATTATAGACATCAAGTTTATCCTTTTCAGATATTTACATTTAATTAGAGTCAGTTTCAAGGAATAAAATGTGGTTCCCAAATTCGTTAAACTGTTATGAAGGTTTATATAACCTTTTGAGTACGTTTCAGCAAAAGTCTTTGTTTACATGGAAAATTTGTATCATGACAAATAACATTTTTTATCTGACTAAAAGCTTATTAGAGTATCATATCAAAAATATGTTGCTATAAAATTCTCGCGAAAATTTTTTGCCAACAGATTTGATATAGAGTTGAGGCATCAGAGGTGATCACAAGTAAAAAATTAATTTCTTACAATCACTCAACAATAATGCATTCTTCATTTAAACTCTGATAATTTGACCTAAAAATCAATCGTAAGATATTCTTGATAGGTATTTTAGAGAAAAACGATATTCTTATTGAGGGTGGCTGATTCAGTCAAAGAAAAAATTCCTGTTTTTTTCCCAGTACCATAGAATTGTTCACATCAAATAAAATTGAAGAATTCGAATTCTTTATATTAAAATTATTGAATTATGATTACATTCATTTGAAATAACATATTTTTGAATTTATAATAGCTTTCAACGTTTCTATCGGGCGTTTAGATTTACTTACCCACTAAGGCTTACAAATTGGAAACATTTAATTATGTTTCAGTTTTATGATCCTTGAAGTATAGTTTATTTTGAAAATTGGATTTCAGAATTACGCATCGTAAACTGTATTAATCCATCACTGATAAACTTGAATATTTAACCTAAGGCTGAAAAAAAACTTGAAACTAAACATGTTTACAATTGCATTTTATTATATGATCTAATATTTGAGATATTTTTAATTATTACGTAGATTTTTCTTCTAAAAAATTAATAGCAAGGTTATTACCTTGTTATAATTTGAATTAGTTCATCTTATTTTGTGTTGAAAACTGGACTTTTTTTGCATGTGCAAGAATTTGAGATAACTTGCATAATTTGAAAAATATTACCACTTATACCTTTCTCAAAAAAATGGAAATTTTTTTATTCTTCAATCATCATTCCATTGTTGTAAACGGGGAAAAAAGTTTTAAAAAATCAAATATATTTCTATAAAATATTACAGAAATTTAAGTATCTGCTAATTTCTATTTTAAATTGAAATTGAAAATCACATCTGAATATGAGTTTAAAAATATCGTACCAATATATTGAAATAAAGAGCAAATTCATTTAATTAATTCTCAACGAAAATAATTATTTTCACAATTCAGTAAATTTCCAGTTGAGTGAAAATTAACTTAATTTAGCATACCTATCAAATCATTTTTTAATTACAAAAAGAAATGAAATCCTTCCAAAAACATGTGTAAAATCGAAGTTGGCCAAGTAATTTAGGAAAAATATACTCAAGTTAACTTCGCTTCAAGACACACAATTTTATTTTCATCGCATAATTTGGAAATTTGTGGAAAATAGCGCATTAGTTTATATTTTTTGCGAAACGTATCTAGAAAGTTGTCAAAAATTATATTCACATGTCGAAATTCGACATCTAATATAGAATATAGAATTTCCAAATAATTATGGAAAATTTTTCACAGATTAAAAATAAATTGTATTTTGAACTTCATTTTTCCATGTGTCGAAATTTCAGTTTCTTGTAAAGGCGGAATGAAAATTCACCAATTAATCGAATCTTTTGAATCGAGCAAAAAAAAAGTTTCTAAAAAGATTTCGCTATGGGCAAAAATATTAAAATAAAACAAAAAATGTTTTTAATGAAGTTATAAGGTTTCAATTTTTAGTTTAGATTGTTATATAATACAACAAACTGTACCTGCAAATAATTCTCTATAATTTTTTTGGCCATATATAAAATTTATGAAGTTTTAAATTTTAAAATAGGACTAAGTTTACTATGAATGTGTTACTGTTGCTAAGGCTGATATCGTATTTTTTCAGCGCCTAATCCAGACATTTTCAACGTTAGAAAATACTGTCCTTATTAATAATTAAATATATTCAGAAACTTTTTTTATAAATTACCCTATATGTTTGAAAGGAACTGTATTATTTCATATTGAACATTACAAAACTTGGCGGGAATGAATGATATATGCAAGATGGTTTCAATAAAAATGTGCTTCGTATGACTGTTTTTTCTGAACATTGTTTGTTTCTTCATTTTTATATGAAAAAGTGTACGCAATTCTAAATAATACTTGTGAATTTTATCAGAATGGGTTGAAAACTTTTCAAAATATCGCATTGGAAAAAAAAAGATTATAACAACACATTTTTTAAATCGCTCATATCGATAACAACTCTCATATTATATTTTTAATTCTAATTTTGATTGATTTATACAAATTTCTAACTATTTCTTTATAGAAAAATCGTTATGGGCTTATACAGATTTTCTTATAATATATTTTCTGTTTGGCAGTTTGCAATTCTGCATGAATGTCACATATTCATTTTTTGTAATAAATTATTTATTTTTCACTGTTTTTTTTAATACTTAATATTGTTATCACTAATATAATTGTACTTATGATTGACAACAACACACAAAAGTACCCGGTATCAAGTTGATTAAGCAAATGGATCAAAAGGATGCAACGTTTTGATACCTACATTCATGATCAACTTGATTCAAATTTCGAGATCAATTTACCAGTCTTCAAAATTCAACTACTTAACACATTATGAAATTATTGAAACCTCTTACATGAATGATGAACAATAAAAACCGTTTAAAATTAAATTCTCAATCAAATTTCGAAAAAAATCAATTACTCAGCATCGTTTATTCAAATTTATGATTATTAAGGTTGTGAAGGTTTGTTTGGAAATGTCAGTAAATCTCGATCAAGGATCGATTATCGATTTAAGAAATTGATTGGCAGAAAGGAATGCTTTTTGAAAATCACGAACTGCAGCGTTCAGAACTGAAATTTGATTATCATGATAATTGTTCGAAAGTTTTGTCATTGTAGGAAGTGAACCTGGTATTCCAGGCGCTTAAAATAAATTTTCCCGAGGAAGATGTCTTCACGATAGAAATGTAAGATTCTTTAACCGTTTTTCAAAGGCCAAGCCAACGTTAAATGTAAACCTAGTACTCTTGATGTTTTTCAGAATTGAAATTTTATTCACCTTGACCGTTCTTCCAGTGTCTTGTCGTTTTAAGAAGTAAGCCTGACAGTCCAGGTGTTAAAAATTCATAATTCCTTAGAAAGATGCGTTCAGCACTGAAGCAGGAGGCACGTTGGACCCACGAGGTTTTTAAAAATTGCAGTTCTAAACACAACTTCCTGGAGAAAGGTGTATTTGGAACATCTGGACTACTGGGTTTAATTCTTAGAATGAGGAGACCTTAGAAAACTGATCAAGGTGTTTTAAATTTTAGTGACAAACACAACTTCCCTAAGGAAGATGTATTTCAAACACCTGGACTACCGAGGTTACTTCCTAAAACGACGAGACCTTCGAAAACCCATGAGGTTGTCTAAAATTTTAGTTATGGGCACAACTTCCCCCGGGAAGGTAAATTTTGAACACCTGGACTACCATGTTTAATTCTTAGAAAGAAGAGAACTTCGAAAACTGATCAGCGTGTTTCAAATTTCAGTCACGAATGCAATCACCCCCAGGAAGATCTATTTTAAACACCTGGACTATCGACTTTACTTCTTAAAATGTCGAGAACTTCAAAAAAAGATCGACACACCTCTCGAAAAGGATGTACTTCAAACACCTGGACTACCAGGTTTAATTCTGAGAGTGACAAAACCTTTGAAAAACGATCAGCATGTTTTAAATGTCTGTTACGAAGACAACCTCCTCGAGGAAGATATATTTGAAACACCTGGACTACCAGGTTTAATTCTTAGAACAACAAGACCTTAAAATCCCTATCAAGTTGTTTTAAATTTCTGTTACGAACACAACTTTTCCGAGGAAGATGTATTTTTATGCACCTGAACTACCGAGTTTAATTCTTAAAATGAAAAGAGCTTCGAAATCCCGTGAGGTCTGAAATTTTAGTTATGAACACAACTTCCTCGAGAAAGGTGTATTTCGAACACCTGTACCATTATCGACGCTATTAACCACTTTATAATTTTAATAATTATTTTTCAACTCTAAATAAATCATTCTGTTCGGAATCACATTTTGAAAAACCGCTTCCTTTAGCGGTCAACTTTCATAAACCCACTCTTTTCATTCTGTTTTGCATATTGATGCTAGTACGTCCTGAAGTTGTGCTCATTTATTTTTATTGATCCTCTAAAGCGAATTTTATTAAGCTGAAATCGTAGATCAATATAGCTTCGACAATTTGATACCCTGAGTCTTAGTGTGAACGTATAATGTGTAAAAAATTACTAACAATGCATATAAACATTTTCCTCCCCAAATGCGTTTTTAGGAGAATGACAAGAAAATGTTGTATCTACTACCAAAAAAGAGAGACTGGGGTATTCAGGAAAAATTGAAGCTTCGAACACGATAATACTATCAACCTTTATTGTAATTACCAGTTGCTTGTAACACTTTGATTCCACTTCGGATTACAAGCAATATTACATTTTAGTTTTACATTTTCCCAAACTAAATTAATGATTTACATGAATAGCGTCTACAAGTTCTCTTTTAAAATTCTTCGATATTGCCTGATTTATGCCTAAGGGCGCTACGCGAATGTCTACTGGAGTCATTTCTTGAATCACGCCAGTTTTCATGTTTATTTTTACCCGTTTTGCTGTCTCATACGGAGTATGTCGATGTTTTATTGTATACATTCCACGAAGAGTTGTATTATTTCTGTCAAGTATCGCAAAAATATCACCATTAGCCGTTGACAATACTAGTTTTTCTTCGTTTGGCATGGGCATATATAACTCACCCATTCCTTTCAATAGAATTGGTTTATCGCGAGGAAAAGTATATTTTCGAATTTCAAATCGCAGGTTCGTATTCCTGTTGGGAATGAGTCGAAAACATTCAATTTTTTCATGTTCCAATCTGCGTTTACATAAGGAAGAATGTTCAACAGGAGGAGACCTGGACCTGGCACGAAGAGAAGGCTCAGTAGGAGGAAAAGGCCTTTCAGTGGAACGATGCATGTCGGGAGAGTAAGACGGTCCGGAACGAGGAACACATGGAACAGGGTCACCATTTGGTGAACACTCCAACTCTAAACTCAACTCTGAAATAAGGAACAGATAACTGAATTTTCCTATATTATTTTCTGATGGTATATTTTTCTCTACTATAACGTTACTTCCTGGATCGAATCCCGAACCGTTTTCCATGAGATAAAGTACCAAAGGACCAAAGTGACTGAGATTTTGTTTTGAAAATCCAACTATTACAACTATTACATTTCTTAATGAGATTTAATCTTTGCTATTCAACAATACAACTGCTTGTTTGAAAATTAAACTTCAATGTTGAGAATTACTTTCTTCATCTGAAAATTCAACAATCCTAGTTTTGGTTGGAAATTGATATTTTCTACTTAAAAATTGAACTATGTTGGTCAAAATTCATGCATTTTGTTGATAATCCTTCTTTTTGGGGGGTTGAGTTACATTTGCGACAAGTCACATTTGCGGCAAGTCACAAAAATAATGTAGTTTGCACCCCAACCCCTTTTCAAAGTCCCGTGGGAAATAGAAACACACGGCAGTAATTTTTGTGAAAAAAATAATTTAAGTTACCCCACTACTTTTCAAAAATCTTTTGTAGATTTCAGCTCTTAAGAGCGTACTATATGCGCATGTGCACTCACGATACGAATTCCGGATCATTAGCTACACTTTCTTAATTCCATTTTTTCAGCGCGTATATTCTGAATTCCCCCAGAGTAATTTTAGATCAAATTCGAACTTATTTCGGTCAAACTCAAACCGAGCTTGAAAAAAACGTAATTTAAATAGAATGCGGACTACCTCGGACAAACTGCAATTTACGGAAAGCTCATGAATATAGTTAAAATGATAGATATAGGTATTATATTATTATATTTACCAATAGAATTGAGGATGAAAGCCAAGGATATGACGAAATTATACACAATCCTCATATTTTTTGATTAGAGAAAAAAGAAATGAATATATTATTGAATAATTTTTCTAGCAGTCTACCTAATGAATATGCTAGTCCTTCATTGGATTTTATAACACGTACATTCTATATTCGTTATCTCGTGGAATATAGGCATCAAGCTTGTCTTTCTCAAATATTGATATTTCATTGGAGTCAGTATAAAATAATAAAATTTAGTCACTCAATTTGCACAATGAGTGCCATCCTTTCATATCGTCAACGAATACGATTTCTTATCAAATTTTTTAGGGAATTATTCAGAGGAAGAGAAGTTTTTTTTAATTTATGGTAGTTTACCGTGTGGTCCTCAATATATTACCACGAAACTTACCAGCTGACTAAACAATCATATAGGAGAAGTTCTTTTGTGATTTTCATCGAACGCTTCAGAAACTTTACGATTGAAGTTAGAACAAACAGAAAAACACAAAACTTCGAATTTTTGACCTGTGATTACCTCTTAATCGATTTCTATAAAATTGATAAACTTTAAATTTCGATAGGAAGTCTGTAAAAAAATTCCTCCAAATATGTTGCAAGAATTTCCGAAAGCCTTTATAGTTTTTAAAATTAAATTTAGCTCAAAATCTTCGAAAATCCTACAAAATTATTCAAAATCCCTTGAAACCTTTCCCACATCTTTGTTTAGGGAAAAGGAGAAGGCATACCTCTGGCAGGTCACAGAAATAATTTAGGTCACATACCATCCACTTTTGAAGGTCAAGCGGGTATAGCAATAATGTTGGTCAAACCCCTACCTCTTTAAAGAAATTTCTATAGCGATTACAAATATTTCAAGGGATTTTACGGATTCCATCAATTTTGAGAGATAGGAAGGAATTGAAAGACTTTTGAAGCATTTTGAAGATTTTAAATGATTTTAATGATTTGAAAAATTATCAAGAGATTTAAAAAAATTAAGGGGATTTTACAAATTTCAAGGGTACTTCAGGTACTTCAGGGAATGAATTGAATATATTTTATTTCTCAAGGATTTAAGTTGACAACCGATTTTCCTATCACATTTTTTTGTCGGGGAGTTTACAACTTGAAATAAATGTCGCATATTAAATGTGTGTATTACATGATTCTTCTCTCAGAGTTGTTATCTAGTACTTCATATTATTGATAATATGATGGTCATAATAATTATTAATTATGCATTATATAATAGATGAATCTTTGTAAAAGACCTCCTTTCCCGTTTCATATTCTCGAAAGAGAATGCAATCATCTTTTTGTGTGTTTCCAGCGAAGAGAGACTGAAGTCTTGATGAAAGATTAAAACCTAAAGTACAATAATACTATAAATTTTGATTGTAATTACCAGTTACTTTCAATATTTTAATCCAATTGAAGAGCACAAAACAGGTTTTTATTTTAGTTTTACATTCTTGAACATTAAATTAATGGCATTGACAAAAGTCGTCTACAAATAATGTTTTAAAGTTCTTTGATATTGGTTGATTCATGCCTAAGGGAGCTACGTGAATTGCTTCTTGAGTCATATGTTTATTTTAATCCCTTTGCTGTCAGTTTTCCAGGTTGACATCTTATTGTATATATTTCACAAAGAATTTTATTATTTCTCTTGAATATTGGAACGACGTCACCATCGGACGTTGATAATACGAATTTTTCGTAGGCTGGCATGAGCTAAAACAAATGACCTTTTCGTTTTAATTTCATTGGATCATCGCAAGGATAAGTAAAATTTTGAATTCCGAATCGCTGGTTGGGATTTCTATTGCGAATAAGTGAAACAACTCTAACTTGTTCTAGTGTATATAACAGCAAGCGTGTAAAAGAATGCCTGGCAGGAGGAGACCCGAACCTGGCACGAAGAGGAGGCTCGGCAGGAGGAAATTAATTGATTAAAGAACGCAATTAAAATTAATTTGTTCTATTAAATCTCTTGTTAAAAATAATCTTTGTTAGTTGAAAATTCAACAACTTGGTTCAAAGTCGTACTACTTTGTGAAAACAGATATGCTTTGGAAGATTCGTCCAAGACTTATTTTTTAACTGAAAATTTTACTATTTCGATTTTGGTCTAAAATTTATCTTCTTCAGTTGAAGATTCAACTACTTGGTTGAAAATTCACATACTTTATTAAAAATCTGTCATCTTCATAGAAAATTAATCTTCATGGTAGAAATTTCACCTTTCTGTTTGAAAATTCATCTATTTTCTTGAAAATGCGAAACCTTTACCTATAGGATAGAGCGCGAATAACGTCTGACAAATTGTTATTAGCGGTAATCTCAAACACGTACTTGAAATTATAGATACATTATATTATTATATTCACCAAAAAGTAAAGCATAATTAAAAATGTAAATGATGAATATTCTTGTAGTTTATTGAATTTTAAAATAGTTACGTAAGATAGTCCTTATCTCGTATATTACAGACGTCAAGACTGTCCTTCTCAGATAATGACATTTTATTAGGGTCAGTTTTATGGTATGAAATCTTACCAAATTCGTTAAAACTCATATTGTGACTTATACAATATTTTACATTTCAGCTAAATCCGTTGTTTTCATGACAAATTTATATCGTTCCTACAATAACCCACCATATAAAGCTTTAAAAAACGAATATAAATTATAAAAAATATGTTAAAAGAATCGGAAAAATAAATTTTATCCTTTCATATTTTCGATGAAGAAAATGTATTCTAAAATGTTTTAGAAATTATTCAGAGAAAAAAGAAATTGTTTTGAAGAGGAAGTATCGTCGTCTAACCGAAAGTACTCAATCGATTTCAATAAAAGTTAGCAGCTAACTGAACGACCATTGGAAAATAAGTTCAATTGTGATTTCACGTCGATGCCTCAGAAACTGTGACATCGAAACAAACAAAAAATATAAGAGGAAACCAATTCTTCACCTTAGCTTACCTCTTATTATATGTACGACTAGTAATACCAGTATATTAAGATAGTTTCCATTAATTTCGTTTCACATTTTCTCTAAAATATATTTCTATTGGAAGAATTTTTTTCCTGGGGACGCCAATATATTTCGTAGGGACATACATAATGAACTTTACAGATAATATTTAAAAAAAATACATAGTAGATTTTAGATTGCAAAGTTTCTATCCTAAATTCATAATTTATACATTTTCCCAGACGTAAAAAAAAAGTTTTATTCTTCTTATAAATTAATTTTACACTTGACAAGATACAAGAGAGTGAACAAATTCTATGGCAGCAGAAGAGCATATTGGGATACTTCAATCTCTATAAAGTGTAGCTTTTTGAATAAATTTTTATATTCTCATCAGAAAAGGTATTAGATTTGTGTAAAATTTCATCCCTACCCCGTTTTTGTCAAATTTCCAAGTTTTGAGACCCCCTGAACCCAAAAAACAGGTTTTCGCGATAAAATCTGTATGTCTGTTTGTATGTTTGTGTGAGTGTGTCTGTAGATATGGAGTCTGTTAGCACAACCACTTTTGGGAGAATTGACAGGTTGGATTGGTCTTTATCATACTCCTTTGCTGCCATAAAATGAAGTTCAAGTTCATTAACCAGTCATTTTGGATAAAAATTAGAAAAGTTAGAGCATTTTCAATTTTTTGAGAGCACTTTTCATGAAAAAGGACAGTGAAAATTGAAAAATTTAATTTTAGGATAAACCACACAATCTGTGAAAAAATGAATCAACAGAAGTTGCTCATCCTAAAAAAATCTATAAATTTGTCATTAATAATTTCTTGATCGGGATCGCAGTTTTTTTCTTAATCGTAAAAAAAATATTAAAAATAAAAAAATTAAGTTATTTGAAAAGGACACAAGGAACGAAGAAAAAATAGCAAAAGTTATTCACCCCAAAAGGATTGACGAATTTGTGATTAGTGATCTTCTGATAGAACGAGTGGATTTTCTTTTAATCGTGAAAAACAAGATGAAGAATAAGAAAATTAAACTTCTGAAAAAACGACGCAATAGTCGAAAAAAAAATGAAAATACAAATGTTGTTCAACCAAAAAAGATCTTCAAATTTGTTTCAAACTCTTGTTATCGAAATATATAAAAAAATTTCCGGTTTAGAAAAAGGACACAATATACAATAACATTTCATTTAACAAAATTTTCCGCCTACATTACATCTATAAATTTGCTCAGAAGCATTTTCCGCTAAGATGCGTATTTTTAGTTCAAGTCGTAAAAAATAACATTTAAAATAAATGAATTAGATTTATGAAAAAATGTTATATTTGAAAAAATGTTTTCTCTTTCAAGAAAAAAAGGATAGAGTGGGGCACTGACGAAAGATTAAAGCCTTGAGAACGATAATGATATAACTCTTTATTGAAATTACCAGTTTCTTGTAATACGTTGATCCCACTGTAGATCATGAAAGATATTATTTGTTATTTTTACATTTTTATAAATTAAGCTAATGTTGTAGACGAATATCGTCTGCAAATACTGTCCTAAAATTACTCGATATTGGATAAGCCTTCCCTAAGGGAGATACCTGCCTGTCTTCATGAGTCATAACTTGAATCGCACCACTGGCCATGTTTATTTTCACCCGATTTGCTTTCTGTTTGCCAGATTGAGATCCTATTCTATAAATTCCACGAAGAACTGTAATATTTTGCTCACATATTGCGAAAACATCACCATTGGACGTTGATAATACCATTTTTTCTTCGGTTGTTATGGGCTCAAAGATCTGACGCTTCCCTTTGATTTGAATTTGTTTATCGGGAGGAAAAGTGTATTTTCGAATTTCGAATCGTAGATTCGGTTTCGTGATGGGAATAAGTCGAACAGATCTAATTTGTCCATGTTCCAATTTATTTACGCGTAAAGAAGAATGCCTGACGGAAGGAGAACTGGACCTGGCACGAAAAACAAGCTCGCCAGGAGGCGATGAGCTGCCCGGAGAAATCGAAAAATCATGTCTGGCAAGAGGAAGTGGCCTTTCTGGAGAATAATGCCTGTCGGCAGAATTAGAAGATCTGGAACGAGGAACACATGGAATGGGGTCACCATTTGGTAAACACTCGAACTGTGAACTTAAATCTGTAACAAAAAACAGAGCATCAAATTTCCCTTGTTTTCTTCGCATATTTGTCTGTTCAGGGAAGAGAAGCACCTATCCTCTTCTTTTTGGCCGAAGGAACAAAGGGGAATGTGAAACTCCTCCCTGTGCAAAATCCTAAACCGTTTTTCGGAAGGGAAAGTACCTTTTTGGTTTTAAACTCAACTGTTCAAAACTTAATAACATGATTGATTTTTTCTTCACGTAAAGGCTTTCTTGGTTGACAATTTAGCTATTTTTTTAAATCGTTTACTTGGTTGAAAAATTGACCTCCTGTGATAGAAATGTAATGTTTTTTTTCTTGTTAAAATGCAACTGCATCTCTTTGGTTCAAAATTAAACTTCTTTCTTGAAAATTCGTTTCCTTTTTTTTGTTGAAAATTACTTTATTTTGTTAAAAAATTTGATTCTTTTGTCGGAAAATGCAACAGTTTCGTTTATACTTCTTTTTCTTGAAGTAAACATTTTTCGTGGATGGTAATTTAACTCTTATGTTGAAAATTCGCATCTTTGGTTTGAAAATTCACCTCTTCTGGTGAAAATGTAATCTTTTTTTTTCAAGAATGGAACTAAAAATAAACTTAAAGTTTAAACAAATTGGTTGAAATTTAAACTATTATGTTCAGAATTAATTTCTTCATCTGAAACTTCAACAATTCCATTTTCGGTTGGAAATTGAAATTTATTGGTTAAAAATGAACTATGTTGGTCAAAGTTCATGTATTTCGTTAATAATTTGCCTTTTTTTGAGGTTAACTTACATTTGCGATACGTCACATTGGCGGCAAGTCCCAATGTGTCATATCTCATTTAGAAAAATTTATAGGCCGCAAAAAATTGGCAAAAGTGCGGAAAGACACCTCTGGAATTACTCAAAAAAATAGTATGGTTCACACCTTCACTCCTTTCCAGCTTCCCTACGAATATTATCGATTCCTTTAGAGTAAGTTTAGAAAAAATTCGAACTCATTCTAGACAAACTCAATTATAGCGGAAAAAACGAAATTAGAACAGAATGGGGATTACGTCTGTCAAATTGTAATTTTCTGAAAGTTTATAAATGTACTTAAAATTCTAGATATCTTATATGATCATATTTACCTATAGCATTGAGAGTAAGCGCCAAGGGTAATAAGAGAGTATAAACCATTCTCATATTATTCAATTTGAGAAAGGAGTAATGAATTTATTATTGAAGAGTTTTTTAAACAGTGTGCCTAAAGAATATGTTAAATCTTCAACGGATTTTATAATGCGTATATTCTGTATTCGTTATTTGGTAGAACATAGGCTTCAAGCTTGTCTTTCCCAAATATTTACATTTCACTAGAGTTGTTATCAAACAACAACATTTAGTTACTAACTTCGTTGAAACTGGTATCGCGAGATATATACCTCTCAAGTACGTATAAACGAAATTCGTTGTTTACATGTCAAATTGTAACCGACCATTTAAATCCTTCAAAACCGAACACAAATTATGAAAAATATGTAAAAGGAATACGAAGGATAAGTTTATTCTTTCATATTGCCGACAAATTATATTTTTCATTGAACGTCTCAGAAAAAATGATCAGAAACAAAAAAGTTTCCTTCAAAAAAATGTATCGTAGTCTAACGTGAAATCCTTAGTAGATTTTAATTGAACTTGGGAGCTGACAAAGCGACCTTCAAGAAATAAGTTCGTTTGTGATTTTATGTTAATGCTTTAGGAATTGAAAGATTGAAAATAAAAAAACATGAAAAGAAATGAATTTTTGACCTGTTATCACCACTGAATTCATTTGTATAAAGTCGATTAACATTGTATTTCAATGAGAAGTCTGTAACAACAGATTATAGACATGCATTGCAAGAATTTGCGATATTTTTCATAATCTGGTAAAATTCCTTCAAATAAGTCGAAATCTCTTGACATTCTCGGAGTTGCTAGGAATTTCTTGGAATACAATTTGATTTTTTTACTTAAGTTCTCTAGAAATTTATTAAATTTGAGTTTAAGATCTTTGGAAATCCTGCAAAATGTTTTGAAATTTCTTGAAAGTTTTGAATCTGTTAAACTAGCACACAATCATTCTAAATCACATAAATCCTTCGAAATAAATAAGGGTTCTTCAAAATCCCTCGGATCTAGTGAAATTCTTCGAAATTTCTTGAAATCTGGGAAAATTCTACAAAATGCTTGGGCACTACTTGAAACATGTCAAATCTCTTGAAACATCTTGGAATTTTTCAAAAATAACTTTGAATATTTGAAATCCTCTAAAACTTTGTAATTTTCTGCACATCCCTTGAAATGGTTGGAAGCCCATGAAAATCCCAGGAAATAATTTGGAATCCTACGTTAGGTAAATGAATTTATAATACTTATATCATACTTATAAAAATTGTTCTAGAATCTCGAGAAAATTATAAGAAAGTCATTACAGGCACATACCAAATTTGCTATAATATTTTTCGGAACATACTCACAAAAATAACTAGTTTTCATTCCTCCATAGACAAACGCGAAAGTACGCTTTTTGAGTGGTGTCTGGCGGTGTGTTCGATTGAATACAAATGAGGTTTAAGTCTGCGTGATGTGATTTCAGTGTTAACAAAAGAGCTCCTTGCCTTTTACATAGAAACTTAGTCTTTTTCATAGAAACTTAATATTTTTGGTGTAAAACTCGCCTTTTTGGTTACAAATGATTCTTTCACTTGAAGTAAAATGAATTAGAAGCGTTTTCAATTGAATTCCATATATAGTACCTACACTATTTCATTTTAAAGAATTTATTATCCTATCTTTGTCAACAATCTCCTTACACTCTGTATTTTAAGACAATTTTGGCCTATTTGAAATAAAAAGCAATAAGAACATGTAAGCTATACAAAGCAGAGCCCCTGTAAAGTTAGGATTGGACTAGCATACCCGCAGATGTACCATCCTCTAGAAAAATTCTATGAGTTAGTTACCGCTGAATCAATTTTCTAAGTCAAAATTCTTCTCTGACTTAGAGGTATTCAGTGTGTTTGGCGTTCAAGAGCAAAAAGGATAGAGAATTCATTCTCGACCCCGCGTCTGCCAAAACTTCTAAGTTCTTCTATTGAGAAAATTGTCTAAGTTGATGGAAATAGGCTGCTTGTTTGAAGAAAATGAAAGGAGATTGTATCCAACTATTTGGACTTTGAATTTAAAAGATTAGCCAATTGAGTAGTACTGTACGTCAATGAACTTTACAACCCCAGAGAAGATTTGATGAATGAAGAAGAAGAACAACCAAAGAAACGAAGATCAAAGTACTATGTAGCGAATCTAACAATAGGAGGCGTCACTATCAAAGCACTCATAGATACAGGAGCAGAGATAACATGTATTGCAGAAGAATTAGTGAAAACACAAGAGAAAATACTTGAACACTATTCTACCTCACCTGTTAAGTAAGTATCTGTCAGAGGATCCGTAGGTAGAAAAATCATTCGAATAAATCAACAATTATCTATTGATGTTTGGCTTCCTATTGAAGAGGTGACGATGACTTTCATGATTGTACCAGCTTGATCTCATTCCTGAATAACTGGTATCAATGTTCTACGAAGATTTGGGAAGTCAAATTAATTTCAATAAGAAATGATTGATTTTTTCCCATCTAAAAGGGGCTCTGGCCATAAAAATAACATAAGAACACGATCATTACATGTCAGAGAGAACACTAGATCCAACCCAAACATTAGAGCTCATAATTAATGATTCACATTATAACTGCTCGAAGGGTTTAGAAAAGAATTTAATAAACTTAGAAGAAAGACGAAAGGAATATCAGCGCATCAGTGGAATCCTAAAAGATTATGAAAATACAAACAATGGAACGCGGCGATATGTAAAAAGAAAAGAAATGATTCTTCACAAATCACAGGATAGATAAAAATTTTCCTTGTAGAATATATGGTAAAAAAATGATATGGAAATGTCATGAGGCTTATGGTCACGTGGGACCACGAAAAGTCCATAAGCTGTCAGAACATTTTTACTACCCGCACTTTTCCAGGATTATCCGTACAACTCGATGAATATGCGGTTCATGCCAAAAGAATAAAGTATCCACAACAGGTCAATCAGTAACAATGAAATCGGTACTACCACAAAAACCATTAGAACTGATTTCGATTGATTTCTGTGGACCTCTGAGAAGAACAACGAGAGGATTTTAGCATATACTTGTAATGTTGGATACTTTCACGAAGTAAATAAAATTATACCCGGTTAGAAAAGGCGACAAATAAGATATACATACAAAAATTGAATGAGTTCATCAAAGAAGTCGGACATCCAAGAAGTGTTCTATCAGATCGCGGAACTCAGTTTACAAGTGAACGATGGAAAGGACCTTAAACTATCGAAAAATACGCATGATTCTGAGTTCAGTTAGACACCCACAAGGAAACATGGTGAATAAGCTCCATTCTTTCGATCGCTTCTACTAGCAGACCGACAGAACTCATGGTACTCGCACTTAAAAACTATAAAAACAATTATGAATGAGTCTTTCCATTATACGACGGATATGACACCACATGAAGCACTTTTCAAGGAAAAACCTACCAGATGCTGGGAAAAATGGACACAAATTCCAAGAAATCCTGAGAAATAAAGCTATGAGGAAACGATAAGACTAATTCGTGACCGAATAAAGACTAAAGGCAATAAATAAACGCAAGGAAAAATAAAGATAAGCAGAACAGGGAATATGAAATTAATGATCACGTTCTCATTAAAACCTGCAACATCTCGAGCGCTATTGAGGGAGAAGTAGCAAAGTTTTTAGCTTTGTATGGAGGCCCATTCAAGATAAAAAAGAAAATTGCAACATATGGAAACGGGACAAGAACGAGGCCAATTCCATGCCTTGGATCTCAAGAGGTGCTGGAGGGAATAAGATTTAAGGTGGTTTCCGAAAAAATCGATCTCTGGTAGAATTGTTTAAAGTTGAGCTTCTGTTTCAAGTAGAATGTTTTTTTATATGCTAAATTAATTTCAAATTTTTCTACCACACTGATGTCAAGATAATTAATGTTAAAGATGCCTGCTTTAACACAGAATGCATGGGTAATGCACAAGCACTCTCCATATTTTAATTTGTAGTAATAAAATGCTCTGGTAGAGAAATCAAAAGAATATGTCTACTTGTGCTGCTTGAAAATACAAATAAGTCAGAAAAAAAATAAAATCCTTTCACCACGTACTTTTCCAAATAATCGAATGAAAAACATTGAAATTTTAATTACTTTCAAACGCATGAACGTCAAATATTCGCGAACCGGCAACACTGTTCCCTCTCTCCTGCTTGCTTGTTGCAGGATCTTGATACACTCATACACACGTTTACACACAGTTGGTCAGCGATGGTTAGTTTTAAATTTCGACGTTTCACGATCTACGAATCTGCCGCTGACAAAGGATTGGTGACTGTACGTATACACACACACTACGAATTCTAAGCCAGGAGCGCAATAAAATATTGAGTATGCGGGACCATGCAATTATTTCAATACAGCATACAACAACAGGCGCCCCACGGGACTCCAATATTTGTACGAGTGTGGGACTCGGAAACTACCTTAAAGAAAGAGAATGAAGTGAAGGAAAAGAAAGAAAGAGACGACATGAATGAACCAAAGAAGGACACGAGCAAGAAAGAGAAGGAAGACGAGATACGAGAAGTCCCGCAGGCAAAAACGAGTGAAGAACGGAAACCGCGCGACACGGGACTAGTGAAGAGCAGGATGCAACCAATGAAACTGAGGGAGCAACAAAGAAGAGAAGGGGGGCCGGAGGATAGTACAAACAGTGGTGATAGGAAAAGTGGAAACTATGGAAAATCAAACGCACAGAGACTTGTTGCCACCCCTGCAAGGGTTAAACCAATACCAAAAGCAGGTATCCTGAAACTTCAGGACCAAGGCGGAGAAGAAGAGACTAAGGGGGGTGATAAGGGCAATGAGCTATGACAAAAATTTGGCATAGGTCAGAATCTCCTGAGACGCCTCGAGATAGATCGCTAAACAACCCTACGCTTGCCACCATGGAGATTTCAACTCAGACCGAATTTTCAACTCAGACGGACCCTCCGACGAAGGATGAATCCTCAACGCGGACAGACTTTCTGGGGGATACAGAACAAGGCGTTGCCACTTAAACACCGAAAAAAGGCATAAGGCTCGGGCATACCATCTCGATGCAAAAATCCTTAAAAGTTCGAACTGGAGTTCCAAGGAGATTGATAAAAACGAAAAAGAAAACCGGACCCGAACAAGGATATCATTGTATCCCGTCTTAAACTCACCGACGAGGGTATCTTCTTAGGCATTATCATACAGGACATGTGTATGAAAATTGCACATGATTCTGGCAAGGAAGAATCATCCAAAAGAATCACGGAACATGAAAAGGAAAGAGAGAGTGCAGATACACGTGAACAAGTCACAACGTCGAAAGAGAGGGATGCAGCCACCCAAGCGGAGCCAAAGCGAGAGGGAGAAAAAAAGATGGGAATAGGATTTGAAGTGGCCTGCAGAAACATCTCGAAAGATACTATGGAAAATACCACAGCATCAAACAAGCCGGAATGTGAGGAAAACAAAGAGGTTTTGACACTGACAGAAATAAACTGTCTCCAATTCCCATACCGAGGTAATAAACTGATCAAATTTGAGGCTTCACGGCGAGGGGCTATTGACACAAAGACAGAAGAGGCGTCAAGTATTGGACGACCATGAAATACGGACCCTGTAGGATTAACGAGCCTCATCAAGAAGAACGTGCAAAGGCCAAAACAACCTCTATTAAAAGAAAAGCAGAGCCGAAAGGAAGAATTGTATCCAGATATAATGAAGAAGTATAGCCCCATCCGCAGACACCATACAGATGCAAAGTTCAAAGCCTCACGACTAAGGAATCTAGTAAAGGAGATCTGTCAACACAAATGATACCTGAGGGATTGCAGAAAGTGGGACCCTTTTGAAAAAATCGACAGCAAGAAACCCAGAAATCCCGACCAAAACAATCTCCAGGATTATAAAAGTATTTTCTTCTTATGGCTAAAACTCTTTGTCAAATATCAATAGAATTATATTTTTTGTACATCATTTTTCATTCATGCAATTTTATAGACTGACAGGTCAAGAGTTCAATTTTGCTTTTATATGTATAAAATAAAATCACAATTCGATTCGGGGGGCAGTTGTAAGCTATACAATGTAGAGCCTCTGTAAAGTTAGGACGGGACTAGCATATCCGTAAATGGGCCTCAGCATTTTGGCGCTCACGAAACACGAAGTCGCGATTTTCACACCCACGCAATTTCCGTGGAGGGTTGTTTTCTTTAAAAAGCAGATGCTGAGCCCGGAAAGGGTATTGAAGAGCTCGAGAGCGAGCTCACAGGATCTAGGGGATCTTGAGGCAGGCCAAGGAATTGACTCTAGCAACCGGGTCTCGATCACTCTACCTTACTATCTAGGCAAACAGGCCACAGAATTTATTCTCGACATTCATTCTCGATATTTGAAGCTTAGCTAGGACGATACTCATGTACCATGCTCTAGAAAAATTCTATGAGCTAGTTGCTGCTAAATAAATTTTCTAATTCAAAATTTTATTCTGACTTTGAAGTATTTAGTGCATTCGGAATTCAAGAGAAGTCAGGATAGAGAATTCATTCTCGACCACAAGTCTGCCAAAACATCCAAGTTCTTCTCTTGAGAAAATATTCTGAGTTGATACAAATAGGCTGTTTGTTTGGAGAAAAATGATAGGAGATTGTATCCAACTATTTTGAATTTGAATTTGAAAAATTTATGAGGATTTATTCCTACCGAGATGAGGCTTTGAAAAATATTATACAGACGAGAAAATTATAGAAAAATAAAATAAAAACATTCTTTTCAGAAATTGAAAAATATACTATACGATTTGAAGATAGCTATTTTCATCTCACTTATGTACTGGCGGATTTAGCGAACTCATTAAGATAGCAAATGATTACAATACTGACTTAATAGCACTCCAGGAAACATGCTGGCCGGGCGATTTCGCGTCAATTTCGGTTTTCTTATTAATAAACGAATCTCGCAAGCGGTTATCGACATGC
>CAKNXH010002317.1:5079-79326 GCA_932178445.1 Andricus quercusramuli
CCCTTACCTCCCTTCTCCTAAGCCGCGACCTTCCGAATCAGCGAGCAAAATTCCTAAACGCGCATGCAATCGAAGAGTCAAACGCCGAACGTAGCGTTCACCAGAACCATTCAGCGCAGACTGGCGATTCGAGTGATCGTTGGTAATCACACAGGTCCCGTCGTCGGTCGTCCCGGGTCCTCGCATCCCCACTTATCTTATAGGCTGCGCACGCAACCTCACCTCTTTCGCATAGTGTTACATGCGATCTATATAACTCTTTCGCCCAGGAATTCGCAAGTCATTCAGTAGCGTATTTATTTTATTTCTTACCCGCTCTTAAGTAAATTTTATAATTTAAATTAATGAAGTTATACTGAACCGTTTCAAACTTATAGATTTATTTATAATAAAGTTAAATTTTCAAATCTATATGCTGCTTGGCGTAACGTGAAGGAGTGAACGTAGAGGGGATAAAAACAATGTTTAAACTATTTCTCATTATTGGATTTTTTCTTCCAATTATGATACTTGAGGCTATGTTGTGTTTCCGTGAGTAACTTTTAATTCTTTCCCATTATTGTTAAATAAATTATTGAAAATTATAAGCAATATAATTTTTTTTTAAAGTTTTTTGTTCCAATAAAAACTCTGCTGTATCTTGAGTCATTTTGAAGTTCTTTTTAGGTCGATTTTTAAGTTAGAAGCATTAAAAATTACTGCATTTCATTTTTTTGAACTGAACATATAATAATTCTTTATATTTCTACGATGGTTTTCTGTGCGTCTTTCTCATAAAATGTGATACACAATAAAGAATTACACCTCTAAACATGGTATTCTTTCACAAAAAATGGTCCTCGTCTTTCCTAGCTTAGTTGAAGAGTTCAAGAAATTTTTTCATTATGCTTTCATTATTCAAAACACAAGGTTTCAAATATATACAAATTTATTAACTTCTTAAAAAAAAAATAACATCAATTGTAGTAGTGAGTTAGATTACATTACAAATTGCTGCTATGGGGTTCTGTCATTCGTTCCCTTAAAATGCAACATAAAATAAAACAATCTTTCTAAAAAAATTTTCTTATGCTTTTCAGGCTTTTTCAAAAAGTTTTAGTATCTTTTTGTTTTGTTCAAATTATTTGACATAGGACGTTTAAAAAATATACGAAATTTATAAATTTTTTTGAACAAAATTCCTAATCTCTTCCGTAGTCTTTAATCAATAATTCTCTAAATTGTTGCGATGGTGTTACTGGAACCTTGGGTTTTCTCGTTCAGTGAATAAGTACAACTCAATTCTAATGAAAATTGCTGATATTCTTCTATGAAGATAATTTTTTATAAAATAACTCATTCATTCAACTTCCTTATCGTGCACATGGAACAGAAATCTCGAAAAAAATATGTTAGTTTTATATCTTCATATAGCACTTATCCTTTTCGACTCAGAATTAAATAAAGAATATCTACAAATTTCTGCAAAAAATGTGATCATTTTGAGTTTTTAGAGTCTTTGGACAAACAGAAAAGTAAGTATCGACAATACAGGCACCTTGATTCTTTTCCTATGGTAGAATACAGATTTTCGTCTGATTATAACTGCAAAAAAATATAATGAAAATGTTTTTTATTTATCCAAAATTATTCATTTAATAATAATTCAATTTTGATGACCAGTTTCACAGTTTTTTACATATTCTTATTACATATATTTCGAGTACCGAATTTATAATTCAGAACCAAAGATATATATCCTTAATATAAACATTCATATCGCGACATAAATACAACATTGAATGTCATCAAAGGATCATAAATTACAATAATTAAGTAAATGTTATAAATAAAATTAAAATTATCGTAATAAAATATTGCTTTTGCATATATTAAGATGAATATTGTATTGGCGATAATATCCGAATCTTTTTAATCCCCAAGCAATAAACCTCCATTGTTACTTATCGATCAGGGCTTTGGACATGAGTTACTTCTTCCCCTTTTCTGTAAAATAATCATTAATATTTATTATTATTTAAAAAAATTATAAAGATAACTCAAAGTTTTTTTTTCTAACTTCAGATAATAATGGTTCTTCAATTTTTGAGTAAATTGAATTTCCATCTCTATTCAGGTGGCTCAAATGGAAAAAGTTTATTTGTTTTGAGGGGAAATTCCCAGACCGAATTTGATGATAGAACCATTGTGAGTTTTTCTCCATAGTTTTGGTAAGGGTTTCCATAATTGTCTTTAGTTGCTCTGTATTCTAAATTGCTCCTTCTTCGTGAAGTTCACTTCACTCAAATTATTTTGTTTGCTCAAAGTGAAAGAGTCACCAAAATTATTGAACAAATTTTATACATAAAATAGTTGAAATTCAGTGAAAAAATATCTCTTTTAAAATTTGAATGATATATTCCTTCTAATAGAAATGTTTCTAGAATTTTTAGGTGGATATGCAAAGGCTGGCTCGGCATGAGGGATTTAACTGAAAGGATCTATCCCCAATTTGAGCCCCATTAGTGTTTTCTCAAACGTCAAGTTCGCGCCTTAATTTGTTTCAAGAAATAGCCAAAAACATTAATTTTATCGAAAACTACCTCTATTTTTACAACAGTGGGTAACTTTCTTCAATCGAAATGTTTGCTCTTTTATTCAGCAACCAACGAAATATTTGCAATTCAGACGATAAAAAGCTCGAAATTTTTTTTCCATAAGAAGAAGAGTTTTCTGATTAGGGATGGTAGTTTTCTGCACGGCTTTGTTTTTCTTATCTTTTCTGATGACTTTTAATGACTTTAAAATAAAAATAATTTTTTCATTTCCTACGTTTTAACGTAATTAAGCAAAGAGTTCTGGTAGGAGTGTTCAAAGTAACTATGAAAAAATGCTTGTTCTTTCACAGAATGGAGGCAAATGAAAAAAGTTATTGACGAAAAGATGATCTGTTTATTAATGATTTCATCTCAACCCCTCCTCACACATTCATGTAATTTCTCGTTTAAAAATCATTATCAGCTCTTTAAAATTATTTAAACTAAATGGAAATATTTTTCTGTGCAACTTACTGATTATACATACTGTATTCTTGCAAAAATCGTGTGGGTAATGTTGTTGTTTCTCGCAGACGTCCATACACTGAGAGATTTCTGCTGCATCAGCAGCATCATCCGCAAAGCAACTCGCCAAACAAATTGCGAATGCTGTAAAAAATATATAAATCATTTTCGCGTAATAATTGCTTTAGAAGGAGAGTAATGGGACCATAGGGGGTTGCCGTCTAGTAGTGGACCTCTCCTTCAAAGCTAACATTTATTGAATATCTGTTACAATAAATTCAGTAAAAGTCAGAATGAATGACATCACAGAAAAAACGAAGAATAAAATTTGTTGCAGGAAATTTTTTAGAGCGATAAATTTTTGTTCAGCCAATTTCGGGTCTTTCAAAATACATGTATTTGTCATGGAATAAAAAAGAAAGTTTAACCGATATTTGTGTAAAGTTTATCCTGTGACGTTAATTGTTGTTGCAGAGAATCTTTCATCGGAAATCTATGTAAAGTTTATCTTCTGTTTTTTCTGTGATTTCAGTAAATTCTACAATCCAAATCATAAGCGTTACTGCCTTTCAATATGTTACAAAAAATTGTGGCTTGGTGATTAGACAAAATTGTGCGCCAAATTTTTGGTTCACTACTACAGTCTTCACTCAGTCATAGACATTTTATAATACATATAATATAATATTTTATAATGATCACTCACTTATTAGTAACAATAAGAATGTCGCTGCGCCCCTCATCTTGAAGAATTTGTATAGTTTGAAAAAACTGCTTTTGATGTGAATATTCAGAAAATGATGATAACGTCTAGTGCACGAACTGGAAGCGGAAAGAGCAAATATTTTTTATCTTTATTACCATGAATTTTTACAAAACAAAGTAGTAAATTGCAAAACTTGGTTTCTTCCAATACGTGTATTTTTGGATTGATTCATTCTTTCTTGGATCAAGAGAATATTTTATCACCCGTTTTCGTAACGATATTTCTTTGGTTCAAAGCAAATTTTTTTCCGTGTAGATTACATTGATTTGCGTTGCATTAAGCAATACTACCGCGAATTGGAAGAACACTGTTATTGCAAAATGAACAGAGTAGACAACATCGAAAAAAACTGCTCGAATCTTTATTCGCAGATATCGCAGATTCTTATACATTTTCTGATCGTGTTTTGGTTATTCTTGACTACTTTGCATTTGATTTATTCATTTCAGCCAAAAAATTGTTCAGAAGCCCCTTACACTACATCACAGCAAAGGCGCCTCTGTAGTTTTGCAGAGGGGCATGGCTGCGATGCACACATGTATCTCGCTAATCCAAGAACCATCATTAGTTTGAGATATCATAAGGGGATTAGGGCTGGCTGGTCTTTTTTTTTGTTACAGGGACCCCAAGCCACGGATCTCAAAGGAACAGGGAGCCTAGTTTTTGTATCGGCTTATTTTCCTTATTACAACTATACCAACCCTTCAGTGAAGGTACGTATACTGGTGAAATATTGCAATGTAGGGGGTATTTCTCTTCTTCTGGGATGCGATGTTAATTCCCACCATACTTTGTGGGGCAGCACGGACATTAATTCAAGAGGTAATGTCCAACTAGAATATCTAATCACCACTGATTTGAATATCCCTAACACGGGGAACACCCCGTCGTTTCGTAATTCGGTCAGGGAGGAAGTAATTCACATCACTCCCTGCACCAGTAGTTTTAGGGATAATATCAGGAAGTGAAAGGTTTCAGATGAACCCTCTCTCTCAGATCACTCACAGATAGAGTTCGTGTTGGGATCCGTTTTACCCGCTGGTCCTAAATGGGTCAGAAATCCAAGAAGAACGGACTGTGATCAGTTTTCCACGGAACTAAGATGTACACTTATAGAGATTTCCAGGTCAATTCAAGACGTGGATACTCTGGAGATGGTAGCCAAAACTTTCACGGATGACATCAAAGCTACTTATGGAAGTGCTTGTCGACCTACAAGAGTCTGAAAGGCTGGGGATACACACTGGTAGAATGGAAAACTCGAAGAGCTTCACAGGGAAACCAGAGAGAGGTTCAGGCGTGCCAGTAGTGGCAAAATAAAGGAACTATGGACGTCATTCACAACGATAAGGACCAATACAGGGGTGCAATACGTAATGCAAAGCCGGAGAAATCCGGAAGCTATTCTCAGTACTCTGAAATTTTCCGGAGGGGGATAGTCAGAGCCGAACGCGGATACCTTGGCTCACCTGATCAAGGCACTTTTCCCGGGCTTTTTGTGGTTTGGAGAAAAGGGGACGACACTTCAGAGGCAAGCTAAGTCGTCTGCGGCTCAATTGGGCCCAGAACAGCGGCTGGCCAACCAGATTGTCACCACCGCCAGGTTCAGGTGGTCCCTGAAATTTTTCCGTCCCTAGAAGTCTCCTGGACCAGATGGCATATATCCAGTCCTCTTACAGAGGGCTGGAAAGGTCCTCATGGAGTAAACCTAATTGAAGGTTAACTGAAGGAGAAAGGCCTCGCGATTGGAACCTTTATGGACATCGAAGGAGCCTTCAATAACATCTCTGAAGAAGTGATCAGGGCGGCCATGAATACACATGGTGTGCCTATTGCAGTCATGGAATGGACGTGCCACATGTTGGCCAACAGGATTCTAACTACGACTAAGGCTGATGCCACTCTATGTGGAACCATTGACTTGGAATGTCCACAGGAAGGAGTTTTATCGCCCTTGCTGTGGTGCCTAGTAGTGGATGGACTACTTCATCTACTCTCGAGTCAGGGCTACCACATCATAGGCTATGCGGTCGATATACTGGTTATTGTGCGCGGACAGCATCTGGGTGCACTCTTCGGAGTAATGCAGCAAGCACTGATGATAGTGGATTCATGGTGCAAGAAAACTGGATTATCGATTATTCCGAGTAACACAGACGCGGTTATTTTCACCAGAAGAGACAAGTGGTACACGAGTACATTGAAACTTGGATGACAACAACTGGAAATCAAAGAAGGAGCTTAATATCTAGGAGTCATTCTGGATAAGAAGCTGTTATGGAACGAGCACCTGGAAAACAAGTGCAAGAACCTAGTAGCGAAAAGCTGGGGCTTCAAACCGGAGACACTTATGTGGATCTACGCAGCGATCTTGCGACCTAGGCTAACCTATGTGGCGGTGGTCTCGTGGAGTAATGTCAAGCTGTCCACTGTGAAGTCTCGACTGGAAAGGATAAGAGAATTGAGAGACGTCACTGGAGCTTTGAAGCCGACACCCACGATGGCACTGGGGGCACTAATAGGCTTAGAGCCCCTCCATCTGACCAACAAGGCCGTGGCTGCGAAGGTGGCTTGGATGATAAATTCGTTAAATGACAGAAGAATCTTGACAGCAGTGAAAATCCGAGTCGACATCGCGAGGAGGCTGACCCTGAATATTCCCAGGGACAAAATGGTTACGTGCTACCTCTACGACAAGAAGTATCGAGTTAGCCTATCCACGAAAGAAGAATGGATTAACAGCGACGCACACCTGCCTAGTGATGGCTCCAGGAAAGAGGCTCACAAGGAGACGCAACGGGAATACCCAAGCGTCAGGAGCTGTTACGGTCTCAAACCGGACCTAGTAATAATAATAAAGTAGTTGTAAATTTTTGTAATTTTAAGTGACAATTTTAATTATTTCTCAAATTTGTCAACTGCAATTTGTTCACAAATTTTTTCCTCATATTCATGAAATTTTACAAATTTCCCTCATTCCCATTTGTATAAGAAATAATGCTCTGAACTTGAATCTTCTTAACTGTGCCCGAAATACCTTACGTCGGCAAGATTTATAGTTTCGCACCCAATTTAAACCCGTGAAAGCTTTAAATTTCAAATTTAAATTTATTACAATGAATCATCGTGAAAGCATTGAAGCTATTATCAAAAGTGAACTTCTAAAAAAATCGGACAGATTTTTCACAAGCAAACGTTGTACAATCAAAAGGATGCTACAAGTGCGGAAAATCACACCCTTTATACGCATGCACAGAGTTTAGAATTCTTAGTGTGAAACAGCGGATCCAAGAATCACAAGCAATAAAACTTTGTCTCAATTGTTCAAAGAAGACTCATCCAGACAACGAATGTAAGGGTTCATGTAGAGTCTACTTTTAAGCACACAACACACTACTGCATTGAGACGAAGGGGCACCCGATGCACGGGGCACCACACGTCCAAGGAAGTTCGAATCAGTAGTAAATGCAGCTGTCATCACAACGCTGGCATCACAGTCAGGCTACGAAGCGCTTTTGGGATCAGCCTTAATCCACGTCCTGGATCAACGCAGCAGATCGCACACGTGTCGAGCATTGCTGAACAGCCGTTCGACTTCAGATTTTATGAAACCAAGTTTGAGTCATGATCTGTATTCAAGAGTTCACGAGCAAAACATCGAGATCGGCGAAATAGGTTGCAAATTCACTTATAGCACCTATTACTCAAGATTAAGCATTGGTTCCAGACTCAACAGATATTTTGCAACCTTGAATTTCTTGGGCATAGACGAAGTCACAAGGTACCTACCAGTCCTTACAAAAGCAGATCGGCCTTGGGACATACCAACTCACCTTGAATTTGTGGATCCAGAGTACCACGCAGGCGGACAGATCGAAATCGTCATCGAAATTGGCAATCTCAGCCTCAGCAGATTGGATACTCAGCTTGAGAAATTCTGGCATATTGAAGAATTTCTCAATCATCAGCCTCTCTTATCATCGGAAGAAGCTCGGTGTAAAAAGAGAATCAAAAAGGATGTCACCAGAGACAACGATGGCAAGTTCATCATGAAATTATCATTCCGAGACCAGCCAGAATCCTTGGGCGATTCATTTCACATGGCAGTACATGATGAACCCTAACAAGGTCACTAAATAAGATATTATCTTACTCATCATGCAATTTTGATGCCAGACAGCACGACAACTAAGTTGTGAGTCGTGAAGGTGGATCAGTAGGAAGTACATCCAGCAAATCACTAAATGACAAAATGCTTTTTGGGCCCACTATTCAGCAAGATCTTTTCTCACTGGTCTCACGTTTCAGACTTTACAGCATTGTCATCACAGCAGACATGGAGAAAATGTACAGACAGGTGTAGATTCATCCTGACCATCGCAACCTGCAGTGCATTATTTGGTGAGAAGATTAATGATCAAGAATCGATTAGTTTTCCGCTAGTGAGTCGGGAAATATTTCGTGTACTCGAATTAGCAATTTTCTACTAATATTTTGTGGCTCCCTTTTCACTAATTGAATCCTTCAAATTTCGCTAGTATTTCGTAAAATTTTACCAATTTTTATGCAGAGAGAGTTTCAAGTATATTTTGCATAAGGAAAAAGCTATACGATCAAAATAAACTTTTTTTATAGGCCCTCCATTTCATATTTATTCAAGCTGATGCTAATTCAAGGCAAACAATCCTTACAAAGTATGCTAAATACCTGCAATTTTCTACAGGAAATGAAGAAAATATACAACAACAGAAAATTTGAAAATCGAAAATAGAACTCTGTTGAAAAGTAGCGCATGAGGATCCTGAATATGCTTAATTAATATATTGATCCATAGTGTTCCCATATTGATTTGTTATAGTTTCAAGATTGAAAAAAAAAGTTTATTTTTCTTAACAAATACTGATCAGAATTTTGAAAAAATAATCAAGATATTCCCAATCAGGGGTCTTTTTAACCTTCTGAACAAAATTATCTCGGGGACCTATCAGTGCGATTCGCTAAGAAACGTTTTTTTGGAAAAGGCATTTCGTATTTAAATTAAATCATTTTTTACAGTAGTCCTAACCCTAATTATGATCAAAATAGGGATAATCGAGATCAAGAATGTTAATCTGTTGTTTGCAGTATAATAAACTGAATTTGAATAACTACAATGATATTTAATTAAAAAATTATCAAAATATTATAATCAAATCAGTTTTTGTGACAGAAAGCTTAGGTACATTTTCTTGGACAGTTTGCAAATTCATATTTCACTTCAAAAACTAATATATGCATTGAACAAGTAAAAATTTTTTATCAATATTCAGCCATTAGATGATATCTTATCGTACTCTAGATTGAGCTTTGAGAATTTTCAAGACTAGGTTTTATTCTTCATATGATGATTTTTCTAACTTTTTTAAAGACTTTTCTAGATTTGGTGAAGAAATGAACTCAAGATTTCGGAATGTTGATTCTGCTAAAAAAACATTTGTCGTTGAAGCTAAATATTGTTTGAATCGGTCATCAGAATGATCTTTACGCAGGTGTTCTCCACGTGAAATTTGGTGATATTCAAATTTATTCTACTTACAAAGTCGTAGTTTCAGTTTCTGCACAGATATTCTACTTTGGAGTGAAGGGTGAATTTTCAAATGTTCAAACGAAATGTACCGAAATTTTATGTCGGTTGTGTAGGTTCATATGACTTACCTACTTTCTAACGATAGAACTAACCTGGGAGAAGGTCTTCTCCGCTGAGAAAATTTGTGTGACTGGGTGACACTGGCAACAATACCAGTCTTATAAACTTTTGAAACAGCTGTAACCTCGTTTCAATGATCGCTTTTGTCCCACTACCGACTTTCTGGACAAACACA
Organism: Andricus quercusramuli; assembly: GCA_932178445.1. NCBI lineage: Eukaryota > Metazoa > Arthropoda > Insecta > Hymenoptera > Cynipidae > Andricus > Andricus quercusramuli. The sequence continues at coordinate 14,749 of CAKNXH010002317.1, forward strand.
AACTCAATACAAATTGTTTTATATGGAAATACTGCGAATTTCATTTTTTTTTTAATTTTTAATTATGTGAAATTAACATAATAACCTCTGAATGTTTACTACTTCTTGTTTCCTCAACTGTCATATTTTGACATTAACTTTTTAAAATAGATTTTATTTTCCCAACCAATCAGATGTGGAGATAAAATACAAGGGGAGAAAAATTTTACCAGACTTTCACGATAGGTGGAAAGGTGCTGTATATTTAAATTAGCTACGTGACGTCATGAGTTTCAGATGTTATTTAAAATCGTAACTTCACTTCGAAATTTTCAGTTCGTGAGAAATAAGAAGAAATGAAATGAGTTTAACTCCAGGTTTTAAAAAAATACGAAAGTTTAAAATGTAATTCTGCTAGTAATTGTACTTATTTTAATTTTGAATACGACTTTATAATTTGTTTGATTGTAAGGTAAACTTCTAAACGATTGATACTTATTTTAATAGCACTAAATTCAGGAATACAAAATTCTTAATTCTGGTATTTATCATGACTTTGTTTTAATGATTTATATATGTAATTCATTAATAATAGTTCTTAGAATAAATTCTGCTGAAAATTCCTGCCTTAATAATTTTATCAATAATGTTAGTTCGTTTTGAACAATATTTTTAGCCAATTCAAAGTTAAATGTCACACATGAACAAACACGTTCTACTAATTTTATTAGTCCAAGTACTCGAAATATTTACGAATTCGATAATGGAAAACTACTAATTGCATTCTACAAATACGTTATTTTATTTGGGGCTGTGTATAGGGGAAACATCTCTACAGTGGATAATGAAGCCTACAGTGGATAATCATTAATTAAGAGCACAAATAAAAAAAAATTAATTTTAATTTTAATTTACAAATAAGCATAGTGTCTCAACTATTAGCTCAATAAAATCAATTATTCTACATATATTAGTATTTATAATTAATGATTATCCACTGTATGTTGCATTATACATTGTAAGGCGGTTTCCCCTATTAATTAAATTATATTAATCAAAAAAGAAGACGTAACAAATAGAAAATTCTAATTAAAGAACGCAATCGTGTAGCTTTTCCAGTTTTATCGAAAAAAATAGAAGGCAATATTGTGAAACTTGTAAACCTCACCTGTTTTCGTTAAAAATAATCTCTTCAAGTTGTACACTCACAGAAATTGTGATCTAGATAGGATTTTTTAAACAATTCTATTAGAGGAATATTTTTATTAGGATTTACTTCCGAAAAGGTCACTCAAAAATATTGAAACTGTAATCAGTTGATAAATCATTTATGGTAGAGAATCCAGCTACTTTTTTAAAAATTCAACTATTTTTTACAAAATTTGTCCTTTTTCATAGAATTCAACTGTTTTCAATAGCAGAATTTTTTTTCATTCATCATCTATCACATTTTTTCTTAAGAATTTATCTACTTGGTTAAATTTGACTTTTTTCCATTAAAAATTAGGACCTTTCTTTGGTTAAAATATCAAGTTTTATATATTTTTCTTTAAGAATTAATCTTTTTTTATTGAAAATTCAACTACTCAGTTGAAAAATAAACTTCTTTGTAACAAATTAATCTTATTTTATAATTTTTCAACTACCTTGTTTTTTATTGACTCTAATTGACGTGAAGAAATATGAAGCAATAATATCACACACAGAAAATATAGGTGTGAATAACAATTCTTTTAAATGCTTGAAAAGATAATAGTTAGTGATTGTATTGTACAATTAAAGCATCTTAATACAGACATTACTTTCTTTTTTAATTTTGTTCTCTTCGCTCCTTTTATAAAAAAAATCCTGTTTCCCCAAATTTTCAAGAAACTTCCACTTAATAAATTTAAAATTTTAGAATTTTAAAATTTTTTAAGATTTTTCGGGTTTCAATCGTGTGCGAAACTATGAATGTTGCCGACGTTTCGTGAACATTGCAGTTCACTTCTTCAGGGCTGACCTGAAACTGAAGTTTCAGGTTATGTTGTTCTTATATATGTATTCTCTACGATGCCTGTGATTGGCCAGAGTGCCCCATGGTGGGGACTGCTTGAACTTGATTGGCCAATCAAGTCTTTTTTAAAAAACCCGGGAGGACGGAAAGCCAAATCGGATTGGTATTATATCCATTGTCCCTATTGATGTTATTAGGGTGTTTCAAGATTTCGATTGCTTCTCTATGTTTTCTTGGAAATTTATTGTACGTTTTGGCAATGACGGTTGTTTTGTCAAATAAAATACTATGTCCTGTTTCGATATGATGCTCAGCTACTGCTGATTGTGTGAAATGTTTTAGCCTAACTTTACTCTCATGTTCTTTTACACGTTGACTTACCGCCCTCCCGGTTTCTCCAATATAGACTTTACCACAAGAACAAGGGATTTGATATACTCCCGGATCACTGAAAGGTTCCTTTTTATCTTTAGGGTTGTTTAAAAGTTGTCCTATTTTTGCAGGTGGTTTAAATATAGTTTGGATGTTGTGTTTGTTGAGAATTCTTCCTATTTGTTCCGTGATACCTTGAATGTAGGGTAGGATGGTGGTTGTTTTTCTCTCTTTTTCTTTAGTAGGTTGTGTTGACTTATTTTCTTGAGTGTATTTTCTTATTGCTTTATTAATTTGTTTGTTTGTGTAATCGTTTTGTATTAGGATTTGTTTAACATTTTGTAATTCCTTTTGTAAGTTATCTTTATCTGTTATGGAGACAGCTCTGTATACAAGGGAATTGATGACCGATTGCTTTTGAGATGGGTGGTGGTGGGAGGAGGCATGCAGGTATCTGTTTGTATGCGTGGGTTTTCTGTAAACTTCATGTCCTAATGTGTTATCAGATCTTTTATAAACTAGTACGTCCAAGAAAGGTAATTTTCCGTTTTGTTCAATTTCCATAGTGAACTTGATATTAGGGTGTATTTGATTGATGAAATCGAAAAATTTGTTTAGTTCGTCTAGTCCGTGTCTCCAGATGACAAAAGTGTCGTCAACGTAACGGCACCAAAATTCCGGTTTAAGCTTGGATTTGTGAAAGATTTTAGTTTCTAAATTTTCCATAAAAATGTTGGCTATTACAGGTGAGATTGGAGATCCCATTGCTGCTCCTGAGGTTTGTTCGTAGAATTGGTTATTGAAAGAGAAATAGGTATTAGTGAGACAGTGTTCTATTAAAGGTGTGAGATTGGAGGGGAAGTTTGCAAATGATTTAATAATATCGATTGTATCAGAGATTGGTACTTTTGTAAAGAGAGATACTACGTCGAAACTTACTAGGATGTCTTGGGGTTGAATGTGAATTTGTTGTATTTTTCTGATGAAGTCAAAAGAGTTTTGGATGTGTGTAATAGAGTTTCCTGTGAAAGGCTTAAGTTTTTTGGCGAGAAAGCGTGCTAGGTTGTAAGTTGGAGAGTTTATTGCGTTGACGATCGGTCTGAGTGGAATCACAGGCATCGTAGAGAATACATATATAAGAACAACATAACCTGAAACTTCAGTTTCAGGTCAGCCCTGAAGAAGTGAACTGCAATGTTCACGAAACGTCGGCAACATTCATAGTTTCGCACACGATTGAAACCCGAAAAATCTTAAAAAATTTTAAAATTCTAAAATTTTAAATTTATTATAATGAATCATCGTGAAAGTATCAAATCTATTATTAAACTTCCACTTTTTTCACTTTTTCTCGTTTTTCGCTTTAATGCGAACTGAATGAATAGAACATAATAAGAAAATCAAACTCTCAACCGTTTAAAGTTAATTTTTTAAACTGAAAATTAATTATTTTGTCCGTTGAAAATAAATTTTTTCAACTAAAAATTTGAATCTTCTATTTCAGGTTGATACTTCATCTTTTTAATCGGAAAATTCAGCTATTTTATTAGATATTTATCTCCTTGATAGAAAATTTATCCAGTCGTTGAAAATTCTTTTGTTTTGGATTGAAAATCAATTTTTTCAAGTGCAAATTTATCTGTTCCATTTCTGGTTAGAAATTGATCGTTTTCAGTTTAAAATTGAACTCTTTGATTAAAAATGATACTTTTTGTTGGAAGCTCATATTTTGTGCTTGAAATTGAAAATTACAATTTTTCTAGAAAATTCGTCTCCTTAGCTTGAAAACTGAACAATTCTAAAGAAAATGTAAATATTTTGTTGACGATTCGAAAATTTGGGTAAAAATTAATTTTTTGTTAAAAATTCATATTTCACGGTTAAAAATTCAACTATTTTGGGAAAGTTTCGTCTTTTGTCTTGGAAGTCCAACAATTTTGTAGAAAGTTAAACTATATCGTTGAAAGTTCACATATTTGATTGAAAATCAACGTTTCTATTGAAAATTCATATTTTCGAGCCGAAAATTCAAGTTTTTAAGAGATTAAAAATATTTTTAAACTTTGACAGATTTCAAAAAATTTATAAAATATTATTGAGTATCTTCCAAACTTATACAAGTACTAAGTATCTCTTCAGGTAAATCAAAGTTTTTTCAAAATTTTTTAAAATCTTACAAATTAGTAAATTAAAAAAATAAATTGTCATTCGGAATTTTTATTTTGTATTTAAAATTATTTCCCACACAAATCGAAAAACTACACGCGCATGTGGGGCGCGATTGAAGATGCTAGTTCAAAAAATGATGCTCAACATTAAATAAACAAGAACGTCCAAAAATTATTATTCCACATTAATCGTGATTTTAATATATTGTATAACTTAAAAACCTGGAATAATGAGATTTTTCAAGGATATTATTTCGAAATTAATATGTATATTTTGACACACACATCTTCAAAGATTATTTTGAACGGGAATAAAGTAAGGTTTAAGAGATTAAGTTTGTACATAGTTCTTGTTTTTCATTTCAGAAGCAGTATCTTGTAAATACTCCATGTTTTTGGAGGTGATATGTGTTCTACATTTCCGAGATTTTCCGGGTTCATGTAACTTTTTCACGGTCATTGAAATAAAAAAATTTGTGTTGTAACTATCGTATTTTAGGTAACACCACGGGTTTTATCTTACGCGCCATTGTATGCCATATTTAAGTATCGATTTACTTTTGATCATGTGACAAAACTTGCCGTTCGATACTTTAATCTATTCAGAGTTTACTTTGCACGACGCTTCGCTTGTTCCAATAGAGGTTATAATAGAAATGTTTATTCAAGTTAGTGTCTCATTATTCCACTAAATAACAACAATTTTATCATTCGAATTTCTCAAACCTGAACTTGAAATTAAAGCACTCAAAGTTGGACTGTTTTGAATTTAAAACTTTTAGAACTGAATCTTAAAAAAATTTTAATTAGGAAATTTTTTTTTTTTATATAAAATGGAAGCTTTTAACACTTTTCCATTTGAAAATTAAAATTAAGTGATGTTCAAGTGTAAAATGTTAAGCTCTAAACTTTTATAAATTTAACAGTTCAAATATTTCTTATTGAAAATATAAATCTACTCTCTGAAATGAGATTCATTGCTTTAGAGAAAATTTCTTCAAATCAAAGAAGAATATTTATTGGCTCTCTGGTAAAGAAATTTTTTTGATTCTAATGGCGATCTTCAGTTTCAGTATATTTATCATTTTAGTTAAAAACTTAGGTATTTTGTTGAGAATTTGTTTTTCGGTGCAAAATTGATTTTCAAACTGAAAACACAACTATTGTGTATTTGATCGAAAATTTATCTTGTTTGATTCAAAATTCAACTGTTTCGCTGAAAATTCATCTTTTCTGGTAAAAAATTCAACAATTTGGTTGATATTGATTTATCTTCTTCAATTATTCAGAATTCTGGTAGAAAATAAATTTCGTGTTAGAAAATTAATATTTTCGGTTGAAAATTAATGTTTCAATAATTTTTTGACAGTAATTTTTTTTTTCAAATTCCTCATTTCAGGATAAAAATTCAATTACTTTGGTAGAAAATTCAACCATTTAGCTGGCAATTTACTTTTGCTGTTAAAAATTCATCTCTTCGATTTTAAATTAATTTTTCAACACAATATTTAACTATTTCAGTTAAAGATTTATAATTTTAGTTGAAAATTAATTCATTTTGTTGAAAATTTGTATCTTTCGATTGACTCTTACTGTCTGCGATTGGAAATTCAAATCTTTTTTAGTCGAAATACCAAATATTACATTTTCTGTTAAGAATTCATCACTTTTGGTTCAACAGCATTATTCGTCTTTTTCGATTGATTTTAACGAATTAGCCAAAATTACCTATTTGTAATAAGTTTTGGTTTTCAATAATAATTATTTCAATTTATATAATGCAATGGAAATGTGTAAAAATGTTTTTTTATTATTTATTGTAAGAAAAAAATTATTGACTGTTAATTAATAATAACGTAACTTTTGATTATGCCAAATATAAATTGAAATATTGCTGCATACATCTGGCTTTATCAGATAAAATTTTACTTCAGAGGTCTTGACAATATTTCAAATACGAAATTAAAATTTTCAAATCTATTTATTTATTTCGAATAACAAATATAACTTTTCTACCATAAAGGATGAATTTTCAACAAAATAACAGAATTTTCGAAAAAACAATTAAATTTTCAACCGAAAAAGACGAATTTTCAACAGAAAAGTGTAATAGTTGATACTTCACCCGAAAATATTCTATTGATTCTCATAAAATAGAAGTGATTTTAGAGAATTTGAAGAAATTAAAGAGAATTTGTTAAAAGTCATTAGTATTATTATATATATTTATAGTTATTATTTTCTGAAAATAATGACACAATTAGAGAATGTTGAAGGCTATACATTTTTAAAGGATGTTTTGTAATTATTTTAACAATTTTGATTTGTTTAAACAATTTTTTCCCCCTGTAATGCGTGAAAAATTATTACTTTCTGGAATTAATGACACAATTAAAGAAATTTGAGAGTAATATTTTTTTCTACAGAATTTATTTTTCGAGAAAGTAATAATTTTTCACGCTTTACAGGGGGAAAAAATTGTTTAAACAAATCAAAATCAAAAAAATTGTTTAAATAATTACCAAACATCCTTCAAAAATGTATTGCTTTCAACATTTTTTATTTTTGTTATTATTTTCAGGAAATAACAACTTTTTACGATTTTAGGGAAAAAAATTGTTTAAACTAATGAAAATTGTTTAAACAATTTAAAATTATTTAAAATAAACTTTACAGCTTGTCAATCATCGATTAAAAGTAATTCATGTTGAAATTTTTTTTTAAAATACCGTCTTTAGCATGAACTTGACAGAAAACTGCTATTTTGCATTTTTTGGGGCATTTTCCGGGCACAATTAAAGGGGTTCAGATGTGTTAAAATTGAAAGCTATTGGGTGGAAATTCTTCCTTAAATACTCCTCAAGATGTGACAAAACTTTAATTGACAAAAATGTATGAAGTTGAAAAAAAAAATGTACGCAATTTCTTTTTCCGGAAAACGAACAAAATGGGGGGGGGGATTTATCACCAAAAATCGAAAGTCGAATTTTTACAGGTATAAATTTGGACCACCCTAATTGACACACTCGAAAAAATTTTTGACTCTTCAAACCAGGAACTGTGAAATATTTGTTTCGGTGATCTGTTTCCAATTTCTGATATCAAAAAGAGCAAATCATGGTACATTAAATTTAAAACCACAAAATATTGAATAGAATATCTAGAAAGTTATTCACATTTGGCTACGAATTGAACAAACTACACAACTTTACTTTTGGCATCATCACTTTTTCACTATCAACCTACTTAGAGAGAATGAAAAAATTTTTCCCAAGATTCCAAAGAAGATTATTTGCGTGTTTTTTTAATGCATTGTAAGAGGATGTTGAAAAAGATGTCAAAAAATTTTTCAAAATTGTTGAAAAAGAATGTAAAAAAACTTTTGAGGCAATTTTTATCATTTTCAAATATTGAAAAAAAATTTTTTTTCCAATTTGAATAATTTGGAAGATATTTTCAAACTTCTGAAATTCTAACAAGATCGATAGACAATTTGAAATTTGCAAAGATTTCAAAGAATGTAAAATACAATCCAGATTTTTGAAGATTGTGAAAAAAAGGCTTTTAAGAATTTGGAAAGGTTTTAAGAAAATAAAAAAAGGCATTAAGATTTCATAAAAAATTTAAATTATTTTCTATTCTAAAGAATGAATTTTTAAAGAAAGTTGAAAAATATTTCAAAACATTTCAAATGGTTATCAAAAAAGGAGCTTTTTATAGGCATTTTGGGGTTTCAAGATAATGAAAACATTTTCTTAGTAATTGTAGAAAAATGTTAAATGATTTGTTTTTAATTAATTTGAAGAGAATTTCGAGAAAGATTTTCGAAATTCCAGAAAAAGATTCTAAAAGATATCAGGGCAATTTTTTAAATTTTGCGCAATTGAAAAAAATAGGAAAAACTTCGATTATTTCAAAACATATTCAGAAGGTTTACAAACGGAATGAATTACAAATTTAATTTCCAGAATTTTTTTTAAGATTCAGAGCATTAATCTGGCCCTTCTGAGATATTTTGCATAAGTCACTTCATAGGAAAAATAATTATAGACTAAAGTAAAAATTGATGTCACAATCTATATAATCTTTTAAGTTTTAGGAAAAATCGATTTTTATAGGATAACTTTAGAGTAGATTGAGAACATAATTTTTCCCAAACTTCAAAAATAAAACATGACAACTTCTTGACAATATTCAAAAAGTATAAACAAATTTATTGATTTAACAAATTCTTAACCAAAATTTTTCAAATCATGCTCATATCTGAGAAGTAGTTCTCCTTGAAGAAACACCCATCCTCTAGGTAACTGGCAAAGTGAATTTTTCACAGAATTTTTGTTGCCGCAATTTTTTTTTCATCGGCAATTTTCGGATTAGGAATTTCTTAAAAACTATTTTAAATGCTTCCAAACGCACACATTAAAAATCTTATGTGAGATACAATTTATTTATAAATGTTTCTGCAATAATGTAGTCTGTAAAATTCGTAATTTTAGAGAAAAATTAAAAAAAAGCTATTTCTCTTCTTCAAATGTGTTCAGGATGTCCCTAGAATTCATTAAGAAAAATGCATGGTATAAATTTTGAAATGTTTGAAATTCTGACTGGATCAGATGTTTCCTCTGAGAAAAGCTACCTTCTATTTTTTTTCTTTTTTAAGAGGTTTATTATTTTATCAAAATTTGTACTTGAATTTTCTACCATGAAGATTAGTTTCATGCCAAAAAAGATAATTTTTCATCTAAAATTATGAATCTTCATCCAAAAAATGACTTTTCATTAATGTGTTTGAATTTTCATGAAAAATATTTTTCCTAAACCAAAAAGATAAATTTTAAACTAAGCAGATTAATTTTCTGCTTAAAAAGACGAATGTTCGACTTCAACCAAAGAGAGGAATTTTTTACTAAAATTATGAATCTTCAAGCAAAAACAAGATGAAATTTCTACTGAAAGAGATAAATTTACAAACCAAAAATACAAATTTTCAACAAAATTTTAGAACTTTTTACAAAAAAAGATTTTTCAGACAAGGAAAAATGTTTTTATTTCGATTATACCTGAAGATTTTTTTTCAAAAATTCCCAATCTCTTTGAAAATTAATAAAATTGTATCGTAAAATTTTGAAAAAATTCGGCAAAATTGGAGAAATTGCGTTAAATCTTCCAGATTCTTTTGTTCATCATTTTCTTTTGAAATCCTTTTTAACATTCTTTAAAAATAAATTTTTGAGTGAAGTTTTAAAAAATCCGAAAAGATTTCTGAAAATATTTTTTTTAATTTGGAAGATTTAAAGGCAATTTTTTCAGTAGTAAAAGATACGTACAAGTTTTTAAAAAGTTTAAACAAAAAAATTAAAATTCGAAATGATTTGAAAGAATGAAAAAAATGTAGATTTTTGATAAATTTTGAAGAAGAAATTTGTAAGCTTTTCAAAAATTCAGAAAGATTTCAAGAGAATAATTTTGTTCCGTTAAGAATCCTAGGAAAATTAAAAATTATTTTTCATTTGGCAAAATTAATTCTAAGATGATATTTGAAGAGCTTTGAAAACATTTGAGGCTTTAAATATTTCTCGAAATTTAAAATTTGAAAAGATTTCAAAAAATTAAAAACCTTATTTAGATCTTCTTTGACGCTCTCCAAGAACAGAGAGACGATAACAATAATTACGAGGAGGACCCGGAAACCCTCTGGAGCAATATAAAAAAGGTGGTAAAGACAGCCGCGAAACTTACGATAGGTTTAAAGGAAGTAACAAAAAGCAAACCATGGTATGACGAAGAGTGCAAACTCGGGTTTGAAAAACATTGGAAGGCCAGACTAAGTAGTTTACAAAATAAGTGCGATCAAACACATAAGAAGTATCTCGAGATTAGTAAAAGTGCAAATAGGCTCTATAGATCCAAGAAAAGGGAGTGGGAAAAGAATAAAATACTAGCAATAGAAACGCATAATAAACAGAATAACCCGCGCGAGATGTACAGGGGAATCAATTTTATAAGGAAAGGCTTTCAAAGTAGAACGGAAGTAATGGGGGACGAAAATGGCAACCTAGTAGCCGATGCGACAGAGAGACTGAATTTATGGAAAGAATATTTCGATAAACTATTAAATGTACGCAAAGCCCCCGTTGAAGGTAATCTCGGCGAAATCCACACTGCTGATTTATTAATTGATGATCCTGCTTATACAGAAATAGAAATGGCCATAAAGAAGTTGAAAAATAACAAAGCCGCGGGCATCGACGACCTACCGGCTGAACTGATAAAAAATGGAGGCCCTTGCCTCAAAAGACAAATTTATAAATTAATACGCACAGTTTGGAAAACAGAACGCATTCCAGAGGAATGGAATGACTCTATTATTATTCCTATCTTTAAAAAAGGCGATAAAATGAACTGTAACAATTATCGGGGAATTTCACTTGTGTCGTCGTGCTATAAGGTCCTGTCCAATGTTATCTTAGGTAGGCTAACTCCTTTCGCCGAGGAAATCATTGGGGATTACCAGTGTGGATTCCGCCGAAACCGATCTACAAGCGATCAAATGTTCACAATTAGGCAACTGCTAGAAAAAAATGGGAATTTAATGAAGCAGTACATCAGCTATTTATCGATTTTAAAAAAGCTTACGACTCTATTATACGCGCGCGAATGTACTGGATCCTAGAGTTCTTGGGTGTGCCAAGAAAATTGGTTAGACTTATCGAAATTTGCTTAAGCGGCAGTAGGGGAAGAATACGCGTAAACGGAAGGTTATCTGAAGAGTTCTCGATCCGCGATGGCCTGAAACAGGGCGATGCACTTTCGTGCGTCCTTTTTAACTTAGTTTTAGAATACGTGGTTAGGCAAGTGCAGGCGAATCCGACCGGTGCTACGCTCAATGGGGTAATACAAATTCTTGGATATGCGGATGATCTCGACATACTAGGGGATGATAAAGAGACGGTAGCTAAAAATGCAGAAATCTTGATCACAAAAGCCAAAGATATTGGCTTGGAGGTTAGCGAAACGAAAACAAAATATATGACCGTCCTCAGATCTGAACAAAGTGATCAAGACGGGGATCTAACAGCCGGAAATATGAAATTTGAAAGGGTTAGCGAGTTTAAATACCTCGGGTCAATTATAACTAGCGAAAATAGGATTAAAACGGAAATCAACGCGCGGCTGCACGCTGGCAATGGGTGCTATTATGCAGCAACCACGCTACTAAAATCGCGATTGCTATCTAGAAACATCAAAGTGAGAATTTACAAAACGATAATAATGCCGGTCGTCATGTACGGGTGCGAAACGTGGGCGCTGACGAAAGGAGATGAGAATAGGTTTAGAGTTTTTGAGAATAAAGTACTTAGAAAAATCTATGGTCCAAAAAGGGACGAAGAGACAGGTGAATGGAGAAAACTGCATAATGATGAGCTGCATGCTCTCTACGGGTCAGCAAATATTAATAGAGTAATGAAAGCGCGTAAACTAAGATGGGCGGGGCATGTAGCAAGAATTGGAAACGAAAGAACGGTGGCGCCAGTTTTAAGAGGGAGGCCGACTGGTATGAGAGACCTTTAGGCAGACCAAGAAACAGATGGGAGAAAAATGTAAGGGATGATTTAAAAGAACTAGGACATGATTACTTAAACTGGATGGAGGATGCACAGGATAGAGATGTGTGGCGGTCTCGGGTTAGTGAGGCAATGAACTTCCGAGTTCGAACTGCTAATCTATAATAATAATAAAGATTTCCGATCAAAAAGTGCAAAAGCTTTTTAAAGAGTTTGAGATTTATCAAAATAATGATATAAATATTTTTTAAAGGTTCCTCAGAAAATTTAATTTTAGAATAATTCAAGTAAGTTTAAAACATTTTATTAATTAATGAAATAAGAAATAAAATTATTTTATGTTTTTAGAAATTTCGAAGAGATTAAAAAAATTTGGAAACTTTTAAGTATTTATGAAAATTCATGAAATTATTAAAAATTTTGTCAATTCCACAAGTTCTAAATATCTTTTGAGCTGAAATAAAATCTTCCTCAAATTTGGTCAAATCCTATGAAATAAAAAAACTTCATTAGAAATTTTTTAGACATGTTTTCGACATATCTGAAATTTTCACAAATCTTTTGGAATTTTTTCAAGGAACCTAGGAAAATTATATTTATGTAATCTCAAAAACAAATAAACATAAAAAATAAATTGTTGCTCAAAATTTTTATTTTGTATATCAAAAATGATTGTCCACTCAAATCAAAAAAAGAATTGAAGGTGCTAGTTCAATGAAAAAAGATGCTCAATATTAAATAAAATAAAAATGTGAAAATTATTTTTTTGAATTTATCCTCATGTTTTTTTTTATTAATTAATAATCTGAAAAAAAGACTTTTCATTTCATCGCAGTTTTAAAATTAGCAAGTTAATTTCTTTAGGAAATTAATATCTTTTTACACATACATTTCAAGAACATTATTTGTAACGTGAATAAAGTAAGGTTGAATGGATGAAGTTAGTAAATATTTTTTTGTTTTTCAGTTGGAGGCAGTAGCTCATAAATAGGTCATGTTTTTCGAAGTAATCTAGCCTATTTACAAGTTCCAAAATATAACCTCCATATTGCATCAATATAGCTGAAAATCTCACCAAGGTGGCCATCTTAATGCAGGAAACAAATTTTCGGCATTTTCCGGGTCCGTAAAAATTGTCATGTTTATTGAAATTAAAACATGTTTTCATATTAACGGCCTAGATTAGAATTAAGGCACTGAACAGTTTTACGGAATTTTCCGTGAAACTATATGGACAGATATCGCGCTAGGGCTAGTATTACGGAATGTTTAGAAAAGTAGGCAGTTAACATAAATAATACAAATATTAAATTTTCAAACATCATATATGACAAATAAACCCTTGTGTACCTCTCTATCTATTATATCATAAAAATATATTTCATCTTCCAGAACATGCCAGAACTTTCAAGAACTTTCTGAAAAAATCCAAAATATTCCAGAAAAGTCCAGAAATTTTCATTTTTATCCTTTTTCCAAAGATTCTCTTTGCACAACATCCATTTCTTTCTTTATTATAATTACATCATAAATAATAACACATTTTTTTGTCAATGATCAAAAGAGGACTTGCCAATTGAAAACAAAAATTGTTCTCAAAAACATTTGTTTTTAATAATCGTGAAACTCACTTATTTTTAGCAGTTTATAATGGCAAATAGACATTACATTCATACAGATGAAATAAAAAGCAAGAAAATTGGCGTCACGATCACTGGGACTAAGGTCACAATTACTGGGACTTTTACCTTAAATGCATCAAAATATCTCTTAGAGTTTCTGAGAAGAATGGATTGGGGACAAAAAATTTCATACATTTTAGATTTCACTCAATGTGTTTTTCATGTTATTGCATTTTGTTGACGAATTCGCTTCTTATTCTTGACCTTTATTGAAGTAAGCCTCGAAATGTAATGTGAATTGAACAATAAAAACAATGAATTGTGAAAAATGAAAAGTGGAATGTGGAATATCAAATGTGAAATTATACAAATTCATCTAGATAAAGTCTGGCAGAGCCTCTCCAAACACTTTCCTCTGACCGAAATCTTTATCACAAATTGGAATTGACAATGTTCAACCAATGCAATCATTATCTTCTTTTGCTGCAAAAAAACTTAGTTCGCACAACGCAATCAAGGGTCAAAATAACGAAAAATTACATTCTTCTTGTTATTTTCAAGCCAATAATTTCTTTTTGCTCCAAGTAAGCAGCAAAAGATGCCGGAAGAGAAAATTAAGATCCCATTTTCATTTTGATACTTTTAAATAGAGGTATTATCTAAATCATCCTCTAAACACTAAATTCGAAATTTGCGAGGAAATTTGTTTCCTTTTCGTATAATTTTCGGAACTGAGTCAAAAATTGTTATTGAACAATAAGGATTGTGATGTTAAAATATTCGACGATATAATAAAACGATTGATTGGTGAAGATAGTGAAGAAGGCTATGAAAAGCTTAATGGGGTTTTGCTGTTATCAAATATAATATCGATCCAAAGGGAAGAGGAAAGGTTTCCTCTGAAGGGTTAATACGGGAGAGCGTAATACGAAGTTCAAAGATTGGGCTTTGGTTAACTCTATTTAAAATATCTGGGAATATTATTATTCCGATTTTTCCAAAAATTATTTTTAAAGTTATCACTTCTAATACTATTATTATTCCTTTCGCTAGCATGTACGTAAAGAAATATTTTCCATTTTATTTGATAGTGTGTCACCGTATACATGTGTAACAAGAATTCTGTTATAAAGCACAATAAAATTTATGTAGTTGAGTTTATAGACTGAATAACGGAAAAAACTTTGGTCCCCTTTCCATTGAACAACATTGACGATATTTTACGATAGTCATGGTTATGAAGCACCGGGCATAAGCTAACGGGGGAAAAATATTGAGTATATATAAAGCGACATGGAAGACATTTGAAAGTCATTCAACATTCAACATGGCATCCCTAAGAATTTTTATTGTCTTCTTCCTAGTGTGCATTTTTGCACTTTCTCTGATGGCCGGTTCTGAAGCCATAGACGTCAGAGCTAAGTTTGAGCCGTCACCCAGAGACGATTTCCCTATTGGCAATTGTAAGTGAAAATTTCAAAAATTAATTATCTTTGTTATTCTAAAAAATACCATGTTTCAAACAAAGTAATATTAACATTTTTTGGTACCCGATCCCACAGTTCATTGTTATGTCCCACGTAACATATATACCAAGTTTGATGCCGTTTTAATCACTCCCGTGCAGAAATCGCCAAGTTTCTTCCCGGTTTCAGACTTGGGCCAGGCTGGGGGCCCCTAGCCTGGATCTAGCTCGAATTTTGCAATGGCTCGAGCTTGGGTCCAGCTAGTGTCAAAGTTCCAAAAATTGACGACAGATGGCGTAGTACTATTCTCTTTGTTTACTCATTACTTGCGAGTATCGAGTGTAAATCTTTACAAAGTGGCAAATTTGGTATAAATAAAAATTCGTAAAGTATCTTAACCAGTAATTTGAGTGATAGTTTGAGCCAAACTGAACTTATAAATTTTGTGTGAATGATTGAGAATAGTGGTGATGGTGCTGAATAATGATGGTCGATGAACAAAATACAAATCATTATTGAAATTAAATTGATAAAACTCCTAAAATAAAAAGCACTCTAAGAGTCCGGAGGCATCGAGCACTCGGCAGTATCCCATATTTACGCGGTGAAAGTGCAAGTAACCCGTGTAGAAATAGCCCCACTTGGCCCTATTAAAAGTCGGGCATTAGTCGGGGGCTAGTCGGAGAAATTTTATAGGCAATGTCCCTAGTCGGGAACTGGTCGGGCGCTAGTGGAGTTCTTTTTTATGAACATTTCTAGTTGGGGGCTGGCCGGGGACTAGTCAAACTATTTCAAAAAATCCTAATCCTCTGTGTAGGCTATTTTTATGTCAAAATTCCTAGGCGGGTCCTAGTCGGGCTCTGGTCGGGCTGTTCTTTCTTTTAATATAACATTTTTAATATCAATTTAACGAGACTTTAAGACTGTTCATGTGCTCTAAAATTTCGAAAAAATTTGAATACAAATATTGCGAAAACAATTTTTTTCTGTTTTCTTCTTAAGGAAAAAAATAAGTTCCATCTTTAAGATAAATTGTAAATGTTCAGAAAAAATTACATTTGATTCAATTCTCAATCGTCGTAAAATAGTCTAAAACACCTAAAAAGCAAAACGTTATAGAAAAGCTTTAAAAAATTTGTCTATTAAAAAAATTGTGATACGCGATAAAATTTCAAGTTCCGTGGATACAAATCTTAAATGCTCATTAAAAATGACATTTTGTGTCAATATCAAAAGTTTTAAGATAGTCTAAAATGCGAAAAACAAAATATTACACGAAGAAAAATTGTAATCGATTTAAATGATTTATTAATAACTTTTATGAGCTGTAGCTTATGAAGGTGGCTTCTTCATCTAGTTTCAACTCGCAGGTTTAGCGCAATGGTTAAGACTACCGACTGCTAGGCGACAGATTCAGGTATAGATGTTGGTTCGAAACCCCGTAGCGTAAAAATTTTATTTGTAATATAATGTTAAGAAATGTAATATATGTTGTCGTTCTAAGCAGGGCAATTAACATTTATAGACAAAATACTCGCAATCAGTTATTATTTATTTTTAAAATACTTTTTTTGTTACATCATTAGAGCATAGCAATAGTGGTACTGCGCCAGTGGTGTACTCTCACCTGGGTATTACCCGGGTAGTACCCGACTAGATCCCGACTGGGATAAGTGGGGTCATCCGGCCAGCCCCCGACTAATTCACCGTGACGATCTGGTCGGGTACTGGTCAGTTGACCCGACTAGTCGCCGACTTGAAGTGGGGCCAACTGGTCTGGTACCCGACCAGCCCCCCATTTGCATTTCCACACGGGAAGTTCTTATATTAATTCTAAATAATATTTTCACATTAAGATTACACGTAACTTGTAACCTCAAATTGAGAAAATTTTTTCGTCGAATTATCAAGTGTAAATATGTTGTCAACTTATGTGATGATGTTTAAGCCTTTAATTTATAAAACAAATATGGCGGACGTAAATTAAAAAATTATAGTATATAGATGATGATGACGGAGAAAGGTGGTAGAAATTTAGGACGCGCAAAACGAATGAGTGACTTTTTAAATTGACGTTTTGATTTTTTTTCGATTTTTAAATATTACATATTCATTTGTTAACTTCAAATTTGAATGACAAATATTTCTCCTTAATTTCGACTTTTAATTTAAAAATTAAAAATGGCTAGGAATCGATAATAAACTAGGACTAAGCCTGGGCCAAGCTGGACGATCCGTGTATATTTCATGCGGACGATCACATATTAAGAAAAAATGCACAATAAAATTTCTTTTAAAGGAAAATTCTCCTTTATGTTTCAGAATGAATGACACCTTCTTCCTAAAAGCTTTCACAATTTGAATCACTTCAGACTGTTGAACTGCAAAAAACCAAGAAATAAATTTACAACTTCTATTTCTGACAGTACTTTTTAAGGCGATGATTGTTTATTATTTTATTTTCAACTAATAATATAATTGTAATTTAGCAGGGAATGAGGAATACTCATCAAGCATGTGTTTTCTATGTGTTAATACTAAAAAATGGTGTACATGTGAGTAATAAATTTAAAAAAAATTACCTACACGTTTCTTTTCTCCTTCACAAAACATTATTGAAACTATAATTGAATAAAAGTAATTACAAGGTCGATAGAAGAAGGTTGGGTAGCGCACTTTAGACGTTATTAAACGAGTGGATTGCCCTTTGGCAAACTGATTTAAGGCCTATAAAGAAAGGACAAAAATTGTTTCCAAGCAATAAAATATTCCATTTTCCAGCAAAACTATACGAGATATGAAAAAAAATGTTGAGCAGATTTTTTCAAATCAAGAAGATCTACAAACTTGCATCAGCCTAATTTCCTTTCAAGATGCATAATTTTTGTTTACGTCGTGAAAAATGTTATACAAAATAAAAAATTTCATTCTTCAATAAAACTATGTGAGGTACACTACCGGTCAAAATTTTGCGTCCACATACGAAAATTATATTGGAAACAGGCTCGTCTTAGAAAGTGACTACCTCTGTGAAAAATGAGGTTAGAACCAATTTTCGATTCTCAACTTCCTAAATTGAAGTCTCAAATCTTCAATTTGAAATGATACCAAAAACCTGAGAAAATATTAATATTATAATATAATAAGTAAGAGGCAAAAGACTCTGGTCACCACTCGACCGACCGCTTTTCGTCCTGGGCATGTTTCCAAAATCTTTGTGATGATTCGAAAAGCAGAAAATAATTTATTATGTTCTTGGTTTTCATTCCAAAGAAGAGATCTTATACTTTATTTTGCTGAAGTTCTAATTTATTACATTCACTTTCTTGACGCCTGCACAGTTTTGACCAGATAGTGTACGATAAAATGTCGAAAAACCAAGTTTTCAATCCATAAAATATCTACAAAATTTGCTTGAAATAATTTTTTAACGAAATACATAGCTCTTATTTTAATCATGAAAAATTACTTTGAGTCATGATTACTGGTTCGAAAAACAAGCAACAAACTTTTTTAAAAATCCCTGGAAAGAAATAGGGAATGCTGCATTGGATATTCTCTAAAACGTATATTTTTAACCTTTCGAAGAGAATATAAGAAGTTAAAAGTTTTAAAAAATACTTCACTTGGCCTTGTGGTTTGACCTTGAAAAGTTGTAGGAAAGATCAGAAATCTACACCACACACTCCTTAAAGTCTTATCTTATCTGCCTTCATTTTATTTTCGAAACTGTAATAATAAAATGTTCAGAAGCATGAATTAACTTATTGCCAAGTCATCGCTGTTGATGATGGATTACACTTTTTCATAAATAAAACATTAAATTACAATTCATTAATGACATTTTTTGACATTTTTATCAGTTTTTTAGATTTGATCGAAAATCATTGAGTATGTCGTGAAATTGAAAAAAAAATTCAAATTGTTTTTTGCGGGGTCGCTTTTCCTACTCGAAAATAAAAAGTTTTTATTGCGGACGTTTTTTTCGTTAGATGCGTATTTCTTGAGATGTTTGGATGTCTCAAGATAAAAGAATCACCCTGTATAGTTGATCTTAAACAGTACTCGACAAACTGCGTATTTCAAAAAATTGATTGAATTAGTTATGTGCAAATAAATGAATGAGAATGGTTTTGTGGGGATTAGCGGCGATTCCTTACTTGTTTCGCCTTAAATTTGAACAACTAATGTTCTGAAAATTAAAATTATTTTAGTTGAATTAATAAAAGTTGGGGAATAATTTGTTATTTTAGAAACAATTTTTATAAACAAATCATTATTGTATTTATTATTGTATACAACAATTGATTCAACAATTTTTTATCATTTTGTGTATTCACAAATAAAATATCGCTTTTTTCACGGAATTGACAGCCAGTTATTCAGCAATGATTTTTTGCTATGAATCGATAACATTTAATAATTATTTAATCAAATATAATTAAAAAATGCATTAATTGGCCATTTTTTAGCATTTAAACTTGCTTTTTTTCTATAATCAACTGTTATTAACACATTTTTCACATTTTTCTGGTAGTTCGATAACGATCCACTTTTTTCATTTTTATTAACAATGTAGTAAACAAATTTTTCTCTTCTCATGCATTTGCAAACTAAAATTCTTTTTTCTCGTGGAATATAATTGAAATTTCTCAGCAATAATTCCTTGCCATAAGTTACTGCAGAATTCTACATTTCAGTAATTTCTGTAATTCTGTAATTCGTCTACTTGAAATGCAGTATACAATAAAATAATCTTCGTAAAAAAATTCTCTAAATTGTTGCGATGGTGTTCAGGAACCTTGATTTTTCTCTCACTATGAATGAGTAAAACTTAATTTTAATGAAAATTGCTTGATATTCTTCTATGAAAATAATCTTCTATACAATAATTGATTCATTCAACTTTCTTGTTCTGCATATGGAATAGAAATCTCCATGACATGCCTGGTCGATAAAAAAAATCTTTTATATTTTTTTATCATCAAATAGCACTTATCCTTTCCGACTTGGAAGTAGATTGAGAATATGTGAGTAAGGTGGAGGTATCGGTGATAGACTATGTGGTCATGAATATGCAAGGATCGGAGGAGACGGAAAAATTCTGTGGATAAGAGGTGAGGGTGGAGGAAGACAAGGCGGGGAAGAAGTCTCGATAGGGGAGAGGGTGTCCTGGACAAGGGAGGCGATAGAAAAGTATCAGGAGCAGCTAGAAAATTTACGATTTGGAGGGGATACGGTGGAAGAGATATGGGAGGGTCTAAAAGAGAAGATGAAAGGGTGCTTGCAAAAGAAGATATTTAGAAAGAAGAAGAAAGAAATGGTGAAGCCGTGGTGGGATAGTGAATGTAAAAAGATGAAAAGAAAGGTGAAGAGGAAGTACAAGAAGTGGAAAGAGGGTAATGCGAGAAGGGAGGAGTACGTAGAAATGAGGAAGGGATTTAGATTGATGTGTGAGAAGAAAGAACAGGAAAAGGAGAAAGATCTGGAAGAGGAGTTAGCAAATGTTAAGACAGAGGGGGACGTCTGGAAGATAATAACTAGGTTTAGGAAGCGTAGGGTGGGGGTCAGTGAGAAGATAGGGAGTGAGGAGCGCAGGGGATCTTTCAAAGAATCATTCCAGGGCTCAGATTCAAGGAAGACCGATGGGGGAAGTAGAAGAATGGGGGAGGCAGAGATGGAGAAGTTGAATGAGGAGGAGATAAACAAGCAGATAAGGAAGTTGAAAAGGTCAAAAGCAGCAGGGCTGGATGTGGTAGTGAACGAAGCATGGCTGTTTAGTACAGAAGAGGTTAGAGAGAGGCTGAAGGAGGTAGTGAAGAATATATGGAGGGGCGAGAATTCCCAGGAGGGTGAAGAGAAGGCTTAATAGTGCCACTGTATGAGAAAGGGGATAGAGATAGGCAGGAAAATTATAGAGGGATTACGCTAATGAATACAGCGTATAAAGTATACGCGATGGTGGTGGCAGAGAGACTGCGGAAGGATGTCGAGGGGAAAGGAATATTGCCGGAGACACAGTTGGGATTTAGGGCGGGTAAGAGTACTATCGACAATATCTACGTTCTGCAGCACGTGGTGGATAGAGAATTAGCGAAGAAGGGAACAAGAGTGTATGCGTTTTTTGTGGATCTCAAAGGCGCGTTTCCGTCAGTGAATAGGGGGAGGTTGTGGGAGGCGATGGAGGATATGGGAGTAGAGAGATGCATAATTGAAAGGGTAAGGGAGATATATGAAGAGACCAATGACAAGATAAGAGGAGGTGAGGGGATTTCGGAGGGATTCTGGATGGATAGGGGGTTAAGGCAAGGGTCTCCACTTAGCCCAACGCTTTTGCGATTTTCATTGCGGATTTGGAGTCAGGAGGAGTCAGAATAGGAGGGGTTAGAATTTGGTCACTAGCATATGCAGATGACATAGTGTTGCTGGCAAGCAGCGAGGAGGCCTTAAAGGAGATGATGTAGAGATTGAGAAGATACCTGGATGAAAAGAGGTTAGAGCTGAATGCGGAAAAGTCCAAGGTTATGGTTTTCAGAAAAGGAGGGGGAAGGAATAAGGGAAGGGAGTGGAAGTGGAAGGGAAAGGAGGTGCAGGAGGCGAAAGAGTTTGTGTACCTGGGCTTCGTGTTTCGGAGGAACGGGGGAGTGGATGGTCACATAAAATAGAGAGTGAGGAGGGCAAATGTGGTGATGAGGCAGATGTGGGGGTTGGGAAAGAAGTTATTCGTAGATGATTTTGGAAGGAGCATGAAATTGTTTGATTCACTAGTGATAAGTGTGCTATTGTATGGAGTAGAAGTGTGGGGGTAGAAGGAAAGTGAAGAGGTAAATTGAACATAGGAGAGGTATGTAAAGTTGAACCTGGGGTTGGCAAGGAACACGCCTAATTATATTGTCAGAAGGGAGACGGAGAGAGCGAATGTAGGGATTCTAGCAGGGAGCCGTGCTTGTAAATATGAGGAGAAATTTTTGGAAGAGGGGGGAAGTAGGCTGGTTAGGGAGTGTTGGTGGGAGAAGGAGAACAGGAGAGGGGGTGGGAAGATGGAGGTTGAGAGGGAAAGGTACTTTAGAACGAATGGAATGCAGATGGATGAAGTGAGAAGGATGCACGAAGAAGGGAGAAAGGTATATGAGTTGGTTAAGAAAAACGGCATGGAGAGAGAGAAGACAGAAGAGGAAGAGAGTATATAAGAGATTCAAGGTTTAATGGGAAATATGTGTGGATTATGCCAAGAGCAAGAGCGCAATATTTATGTGAGAAAGGAGAGAAAGGAAGTCAGGAGCTTGTAGCGAGGATGAGGTTTGGTTGCATGGAGGGTTTCAATAGGTTCTGGCTATCTCGAGAGAAGAGGTTGTGTGAACTGTGTGGGAAGGGGGACGCAAGAGTGGAGCACTGGTTGGAGGAGTGCGTAGAGGTAGAAAGGAGTGAGATAATCACGGAGGTGTTGATGCATCAAAAGGGGGATAAAAGGGCAGTAGCATGGGTGAAGGGAGTGTTGGGTAAGATGGAGAAGAAGAGAAGGAAGGAAGAAGAGGAATGGAGAAGGAAAGATTGTAAATAGGAGAGGAAGTAGATATAAATAAGTTCTAAATATTGTAAATAGTAGATAAGTAGTAGGTATTAGCCGCGAAAACAGAGGTTGGCAAGCGAGGCAATGCGAGAAAGTAGGTACATGCGAGCGAGGCGAGGTGAAGCGAGGAAGGCAAGCCGATAAGAGCGTGCGGTATTAGAGATAAGGAATGGATGGATGTTAGTTTTAAGGGTTAGTTTTAAGAAAATTCTGTAAAAAAATGGAAGTGTAAGCAAGTCAATTTTTTAAGGCCAGCAGGCTGAAAACTAAACGTTTATCTATCTATCTAAATTCTGTCTAACCTCATTTTTCACAGAGGTAGTCAATTTCTAGGACAAGCCTGTACCCAATCTGATTTTCATAAGTGGACGCAAAATTTTGACCATCAGTGTACCTTGCATAGTTTTACCAAAGAAGAGAATTTTTGTTCAAGCATTTTTCATGACTAAAACAAAAACTATGCGTCTTGAAAGGCAACTAAGCTGATGCGAATTTGTAGATTTTCTTTATTTGAACAAATCTGCTCACGATATTTTTGATATATCATATAGTTTTGCTGGAAAATGGAATATTTTGTCACTTGAAAACCATTTTTGTCCTTTCTTCATAGGCCTTAAATCAGTGTGTCAAAGGGCAATCCATTCGTTTGATAACGTCTAAAGTGCGCTACCCAACCTTTTTCTATCGGTCTTCAAGATTTAAGATTCAAGATGACATTTATTATACAAATTCAAAATGAGATACAAAAGGAATCGCACATAAAATAACTAAAATAAGATGTAATTCACACTAAAACGCAAGTCTGCGCAATTCCACTTAATTTTCGCTCCTTGTAATGTGCCCGCTGGCTTTTACAAGGGGGTCTTGAGATTACGCTCATATCAGAATAATCCTAAGTTATAGCTATAAAAACTAGAAAAAAGTAAATAAATCAAATGTTTGCACGCGACGCAACAGATCAATGTACATAAAAAGGTCAGTGTACGTAAAATCAGACTCTGACTCATTAATAATAAAAGATCTCAGCGCTTGTACAATGTATTTAAAAATGTCATTCAGGTGGTCAATATTTCGTGGAATTAAAAGGCGCTCGATAGAATCTGAGTCAGTACTTGACCCTTCTAGGTATTTTTTAATGTAGTGTGCTCTGAATTCTTTATGGATAGGGCAATGAAGTAGAAAATGAGAAAGATCCTCAAACTCCATCAAGTGACACAGACTGCAAATTTGATTTGAATCACTCACATATGCTGAACCGCTAAAGTATAGTCTGATCTTGGTGGAGTCTGAAAGTCTCAATTGACTATCCACCCGCTTTTTTCCCATACTAAAATTAAAATATGGATAAGGTTCAGTAACGTTCAATTGACTTGTGTTTCTAAATCGGCTGTTATAGTTGGATTTGGTCACACGATAAATAGTAGTGCTAAACATATTATTTGCCCGCTTAATAAATATGTTTGACTGTTCTACCGTAACCACATGGGGGTGACTCTATTGCCAATTCCATGCATCAAGTTCGCCCATACATTCGAGTAGGGACTTAAATTGCGAAGCCCAATTAAATTCTATACTTGCGGCACTAGCCTGATCCAACCCGCAGAGGCTCCTTAGACAAATCATAGGCAACCTGTCGTCGTTCATATTAGTTAGAGAAATCCATTAAGTATAGGCCCGTTCGAACGCTCTGACGCTCACCTGATCTAATCCCGTTTCCACTCGGATAAAGTGCGCAGGGGTCATTCTGGGCCATTATTATTCTTGGAGTTATTCAGAATACTGCACACTCTATAAATTGCTGTCGACCCTTTCCTGACGAAATGGTCTTTGGCAACTTTAAATTTACCCGTTGACGAGAACGGGGTTCCTAGGTACGTATAGGTGTTAAGAAACTCAATAATAGATGAATCTTTCCACCTAAGTGGGGGAAGTTTTCTCAGCTTACCGGCCTTATGGAATGGGACGATCTTTGTTTTTTTTTATTTTTTTTTATTTAGCTAAAGGCCATTCTAATCGCAATACTCCTCTAGAACTTTTAATTTGTCGCGAGCGTCGTCCCAAGAGCTGCAAAAATAACTATATCGTCCGCGATATTTTTAAATATCATTTGAAACTTTCCTAGGAATCTTAAAAAAATTTATTCTTTTGAAATCTTTAAAAATTATTAAAAAGGTTCTGAATTTTCTATTCAAAATCTAAAAATAATCTACATTCTTCAATTTTATAAAATCACTCTAAATTTCAAATTATTTTTCACAGTTTTGAAACACTTGATCATGAAATTTCTTCAAACAATAATTTTTGAGTATTAATTGCTCAAGAAGAAGAGTTATTGGGCCATAGTGGGTCGCCGTTTAGTAGTGGATCTCTTCTTCGAATCGAACATTTCTTGAGTAACTGTTACAATAAATTCAGTAGAAGTCAGACTGAATGACATTTCAGTAAATTCTACAATCCAATTCATAAGCGTTACTGCTTTCAAATATGCTATACAAAATTGTGGCTTGGTAATTAGACAAAATCGTGCAGCTAAATTTTGGTTCACTACTAAAGTCTTCATTCAGTCATATATATTTTATAATACATATAATATAATATTTTATAATGGTCACTTACTTAGTACTAACAATAAGAATATCGCTGCTTCCCTCGTCTTGAAGAATTTGTATAATTTAAAAAGACTGCTTTAGATGTGAATATTCAGAAAATGATGAGAACGCTAAGTAAAATTGCGGTATATTTACCTTGCGAAATGAACATATTCTATGTCACAAACTTATCTTCAAGTATTCAGTCACGTTTATGAGACAAGGACGAACTAGAAGCGAAAAAAGCATATATTTTTTATTTTGATTGCATTGGACACTTACAAAAAAAGGTACTAAACTGCAAAACTTGGCTTCTGCCAGTATGTGTATTTGTCGTGAACACACAATAAAAAATTCTTAAACTTCCTTGCTATGTGTGATTGAGTTCTACAGGGTGTCCCACCACCTATGAACATGCCGGTACTGGGTGATAGAGGACAAAAAAAGAAACAGAAAAGTCATGTGGCAAAATTTGATCTGTGCCTTAGTTTGGGCACAGTGAAGCTTCAAAGTTGGGCATAATGAACCAATCAGAATCGAGCTTTGGCAACCACTTGTTTGTCTCATACGTGCTAAGATAGTGTGTGTGCTGGCGGTTACCTTCAGCTCCCGCAAAAATTTTACATCGTTGATCTTTGATTGTTTCTACAAGACGCGAAACTCAAGCCTTTAAATTTTTTTGAATTCTTAGTTGTTCTTGCAAACGTTTATTACCGTCCTTAAAATAACATAACATTTGCTCAACCTGAAAAAGATGAATTTCAATTTAATACAGAACTTTCCTGACATTTCATGTAAGAAAAACAACATAGCTGTTTAAAATTCAGAAGACCAAACAAAATTATGTTCTTCAGAATTAATCTACAAGTCTAAGATAAGAAAAAACGTTTCAAACCTCAGAATGAAATTCTCAGTGATTCGTCTCAGAAATTTTGTTACATTTTTGTTGTAAAACCAACAAAGTAACTTAAAACTCGAAGAAACAAAACAAACTCCTGTTATTGAAAATTAATTAACAATTCTATGATAAGTAATTCTTTGCGATTCATTACAAAATTTTTGGTTACATTCATTGTAACAAATTAAACAAAAAATTTCAAATGGGAAATATAAACAAACTTTTGATCTTTAGAATTAACCAAGAAGTTTAAGATAAGAAAACACATTTTCAACACCAAAAGTAATTCTTTTGCATGCGATGCAAATTTTTTGTTACATCTATTGCTACAAAAACAATGAATAAATCTAAAGCTGGGGAAACGAAACGAACTTTTGTTCTTTAAAACTAACCAACAAGTCTAAAATAAGAGACATTTTCTACCAAACGAAAGTAATTCTTTGAGATGCATAACAAACTGTTTGTTACATTTATTGTAAGAAAACCAACAAAAAATTAAAACCGGGAAAACCAAACAAACTTTTGTTCCATAAAATAAATAAACAAGTCCAAGATAAGAAAACTCATTTTCAAATCCTCAAAGGTAATTCTTCGCAAATCTCTACACAATTTTTGTTACATTTAATGTAACAAAACTAAACAAATAATTTGAAGCTCGGGAGACGAAACCAACGTTTGTTTTTTAAAAATACGCAACTAGTTTAGAAATCGGAAACACATTTTGAACCTCCAAAAGAATTCTTTGCGATTCATTGCAAAAATTCTGCTACATTAGTTGTAATAAAGTTAAAAATAGTTTAAGATGAGAAATCCAAACAAACTTTTCTTCTTTAAAACTAACCAACATAAGTCTAAGATGAAAAAACACATTTTTTAACCCCAAAAGTAATTCTTTGCAATTCGTTGTAAATTTTTGATAAATTTTTCATGACAAAAACAAAATTGTAAGAAAAATATTAAGAAAACCAAGAAAAAATAGAATCTAAGAAAACCAACAAAAAATAGAATCTGAGGAAAGCAAACAAACTTTCGTTTTTGAAAATGAATCATCAATTTAATAATAAGAAAACTCATTTGAAAGCCGCAAAAGTACTTCTCTCTGTCTTAATACACAATTTTTGTTACATTTTGTGTAATAATAACGAAACTTAAAAAAAAAAAATTAAAGCTCGGGAAACGAAACGAACTTTTGTGCTTTAAAAATAATTAACAAACTTACAATGAAAAAAAAAAACAGATTTGGAACCCCCGAAAGTAATTCTTAGCGATTTTTTGTCATAAATTCTGTTACATTAATTGTAACAAAGTTAATAATAATTGAAGTTGGGAAATCCAAACAAACTTTTGTTCTTTAAACTTAACCAACAACGGTGAAATCAAAAGATACATTTTGTTCCCACAAAAGTAATTTTTTGGATTCATTGTAAAATTTTTGTTACATTTACTTGAACAAATTTAAAGGAAATTTGAAGCTCATGAAACGAAACGATCTTCAGTTCTTTAAAAATAACCAACAATTTGAAAATAAAAAAGTACATTTTGAGCCCCTAAAATTAATTCTTAGAAATTCTTTTCATAAAGTCCGTTACCTTAATTGTGACAAAGTTAAAAATAATTAAACATGGGAAATTCTAACGAACTTTTGTTCTTGAAAAATAACCAACACGTTTACAATGAAAAAACTTATTTGAAACCCCCAAAAAAAATCTTAGCGATTTTTTTCATAAATTCTGTTACATTAATTGTAACAAAGTAATTTTTGGGATTCATTGTAACATTTTTGTTGCATTCAATGTAACGAAACTAAAAAAAAAATTTTAAGTCGTTGTACGAAACGATCTTTCATTCTTTAAAAATAACCAACAATTTTTTTTGCATTTAATTTAGCGAAAACAATAAAGAAATGTAAAGCAATTTTAAACCCCCAAAAGTGGTTTTAATTCCTTTGTTTTGATTTCCGGCATAAACGAAGCGACTTTCGTTTTTAACAATAAATGAACAATTCTAACAATACGATAAAATAAATTTTGAATCCCCAAAGTTAATTATTTACGAATCGTTGAAAAATTATTGTTACATTCAATGTTTACAAACCCAACAAAAAAATTAGGAACTCGGAGAATCAAACACCCTTTTTTTCTTTCAAATTTATCATAAATAATAAAATAATATAATCCATTCATTACAAAATTTCTGTTACATTCATTGTAACAAAATAAAGAAAATTAAAGCATGGTTAAACGAAACGTACTTTCGTTCTTAAAAATAAATAAAAAAGTCTAAGATGAAAATACATTTTGGATACCCAAAAGTAATTCTTAAAGTAGTTTCATTTCATGATTTCCTAAGTTCTTGATACTTAGCCACTTTAAATAAATTTTATCTTCATCGACTTGTACATAATTTTTATTTTATTCAATGTCATCTTTGATCGTTACATCATTTTATTGTGTTATTGTTGTTTATTTGTATTTATTTTGTTCATTAAATTTTTTTTGCAACATTAATGTGTTGCACATAATTTATTTGCCTTTTTAAAAGGATTTTTCTTATCTTTAGCTTGATGATTTATTTTCAAGAACGAAAGTTTGTTTGGTTTACTTAGTTTCAATTTTTTGTTGGTTTTGTTAAATAAACGTAACAACAATTTTGCAATGAATTACAAAGATTTACTCTTGGGTGTGCAAAATGTATTTTCTTATCTTCAACTTGTAGGTTATTTTTAAGGAACAAAAATTCGTTTGGATTTCCCATGTTTAAATATTTTTAACTTTGTTGCAATTAAGGCAACAGAATTTATAGAAAGAATATCAAAGGATTACTTTCAGGGGTTCAAAATGTGATTTTTTATTCTCAACTTGTTGGTTATTTTTAAGGAAATAAAGATCCTTTCACTTCCCGAGCTTTACATTTTTTTATTAGTTTCGTTCAATTGAATGTAATAAAATTTATACAATGAGTCCCAAAAATTACTTTTGAGGGAACAAAATGTGTCTTCTAACTTCAGAGTTGTTGATTAAGTTTAAAGAACGAAAGTTCGTTTGAATTTCCCAACTTCAATTATTTTTAACTTTGTTACAATTATTTTAACGGAATTTATGAAAAAATCACTAAGAATTACTTTTGGGATTCCAAATCTGTTTTTTCATTGAAAGATTATTGATTGTTTTCAAAGCACAAAAGTTCGTTTCGTTTCCCGAGCTTTAAATTTTTTTTAGTTTCATTATTATTACAAAAAAATTGTGTGATAAGTTACAGAGAAGTACTTTTGCGGATTTGAAATGAGTTTTCTTATCATTAACTTCATGATTTATTTTCAAAAACGAAAGTTTGTTTGGTTTTCTCATATTCCATTTTTTGTTGGTTTTCTTACAATTTTTCTTACAATTTTGTTTTTGTGATAATAAATGTAACAAAAATGTTGAACGAATCACAAATACTTTTGGGGGTTAAAAATGTGTTTTCTCATCTTAGACTTGTTGGTGAATTTTAAAGAACAAAAGTTTGTTTGGATTTCCCATTTTTAATTTTTTATTAATTCGTTACAATTAATGTAACAAAAAATTTTGAATTGAATCGCAAAGAATTACTTATCATAGACTTGCTAATTAATTTCCAATAACAAACGTTTGTTTTGTTTCTTCGAGTTTTAAGTTAATTTGTTTGTTTTATAACAAAAATGTAACCAAATTTCTGCGACGAATAACTGAGAATTTCTTTTTGAGTTTTGAAGCCGTTTTTCTAATCTTAGACTTGTAGATTAATTCTGAAGAACAAAAGTTCGTTTGGTCTTTTGAATTTTAAGCATCTTTGTTGGTTTTCTTACATGAAATGTCAGGAAAGTTCTGTATTAAATTGAAATTCATCTTTTTTAGGTTGAGGAAATTTTATGTTATTTTTAGGACGGTAATGAACGTTTGCAAGAACAACTAAGAATTTAAAAAAATTTAAAGGCTTGAATTTCGCTTCTTGTAGAAACAATCAAAGATCAACGATGTGAAAATTTTGGGAGAGCTGATGTGAACCACCAGCACGCACACTATCTTAACACTTATGCGACAAACAAGTGGTTGCCAAAGCTCGATTCTGATTGGTTCATTATGCCCAACTTTGAAGCTTTACTGTGCCCAAACTAAGGCTCAGATCAAATTTTGCCACCGGACTTTTCTGTTTCTTTTTTTGTCCTCTATCACCCAGTACCGGCATGTTCATAGGTGGTGGGACACCCTGTATAATCATTTCTAGGCAGATCTGTAGTTTAATAATGACACCACAAATTTGTATGCATCTCAATTTATTATAACTTCAAAACAGCAATTCAATATTAAGTGGACTGTAACTTTCACTGCGCCAATTTACGCATTAAAATTTCATTCATACGGATCACGATGTATATACATTTAGTGTCTACCGACGGTGTTACACGCGCAAGGTGTCTCACACGAATCTAGACTGACGAACCTTTTCAAGCACAATTTTGATTTCAAATCAGTCCCCATTGCAGATGTCAGCACTCATCAGTCATTTAGCCCTCAGTTTACAATTTCGCTTTGCGAGATCCCGCCGGCCTTGAGGGGTCAACATAAATTTATTAAGTTGCTATACATCAATAGGAAGTGGGGCAATCCTTTTTGTTCTTCGTTCAACAACCCCGTTCGCAGTCTTAATTTTTACTACTTTAACAGTAGAATCTTTAACTGGGATCACTTCCAAAATTCTACCTAGAGCTCATCGTAAAGGTGGCAAATTTTCATTCCTTATGCTAACTAGAGTACCTACTTTTACAATATCTGTGTCACCAATACACCATTTACTTTTTACATCAATTGTAAGTTCGTTGAGGTATTCATTATACCAACGTTTTCACAGATCAAGTTTGAGTTTTTGGATGTGTTGCCACGCCTATAATCGATTTGTTGGACTCTTCCAGAAATCTTTCGTTGGATTGTTTAATAAGGAATGCTTTATCAGGAAGTGTCCCGGAGTTAATACAAGGATATCATTCGGGTCCGATGACATCGGAGTTAACGGTCGGGAATTCAAGATAGCCTCGATTTCGCACATGTACGTCGCTAATTCCTCGTATGTGAGTAGCGTTTCGCCTTATGTTCTTCGCATGTGATGCTTAAGAGACTCCATGGCTGCCTCTAATATTCCACCCAAATGTGGAGTTCGAGGTGGAATAAAGTGCCACTAGATTTCCTGCTCTGACAGAGCTCTTTTAATTTGTAAATTACGTTGTTCAGAATTGAGGAAATCGTGAAGTGCCTTAAGCTCGTCAAATCTCCTACCAACTCAATATGTAATATTGCTTTAGTTAACAGACACACAAACACAGCTGCATAAACCTTTATTTGATTCCTGTTACGGTGACGCTTTTCCTTTACATAAAAATGTCCGCAGTAAACAACACCTGTATTCTCAAATGGACGAGCCGCGGTAACTCTGACCTTGGGGAGGTTGCCCATAACATAAGACACTTCGTTAGGCTTAGCCCGGCAACATTTAACACATGAGTGTACGATTTTTCTGACAGTCTGTCTACCATCGACAATCCAAACCCCTTTGCCTAGTAGCATAAAGTGCAGCATTAATACCTGCATGAAACATTCCCTGGTGAGTATTACGAACTAGAAGTTGAGTAAAGGGATGAGACCCAGAAAGAAGGATGGGGTGTTTGTGTCTTCTTTCCGGTCGATAGACTCCGAACTTCCTCTGGGAATTTCTCTTGCTGTACTGCTTGATTTATTCGTGTTTCCGCGAACCGAATGTCGATAACAGATAACTCGCCCAAAAGTTAATGATGAGTACTTGTTCCATAAATTCCATCCAATTACAGTTAAGCCAGTAAAGATGACGATCGGTGTTCTCTTCGGGATTTCCTTCTGTTTGAACGAGCAGTTTGGCCAGCTTTCTTCTGATTGCGTAAGCCAGATGGGGCCGTTTTTCATAATATGTGTTCTGGTAAATCAGCTGGTAATGAACCTCTAGAGAATAGATCTGCTGGGTTCTCTTTCGTGGGCACATGTCTCCAATCAGCTGCATTTGAAATTTTTTGGATTTCAGCTATCCTATTGGCTTCGAAGGTCTCGAGTTTTTCAGGTGGTTTACAATCTATTTCAAGTGCTTTTATGACAGCCTTGTACAATTTTGTGAGAAAGACTGCTGCACACAATTCGAATCTAGGCAGTGAAGCTATCTGCACCGGAGCTACTCGAGACTTTGAGCAAAGCAGAATAGAATGATGGCTCTCCCTGTTTGATGATCTCGTATGCTTTCTGACTGACATCTGAGAATCCATGAAACTGCAGTTCCTTTGAATCTGAGACCTGAATTGCCGTTGGCAAATTCAAATTTTTCAGTATATTCAACTGATTTCGGTAAACCTGCCATCTTATTTGTGTTTCTGTGGGAATGGGGTCATCCCACCCTAGCTTCAACTTCATATATATATATCACAACATACACATATATATATAACACAGATATATAACACATATATAACACACACACATATATATATATATATATATATATATATATATATAACACAGCATATATCACAACTGGTGATATGAGACCTAGTAGGTGGTAAAGTTGAACTATTTAAGAAAGAACAGATCTCTTTGTAATAGCTTCATTCTCTAACTTTATATTGACTTTGAAATTTAAATTGTCTTCCTTAGCGTTCCAATTTACCCCCAAAGTTTTTGTTGTTCGATGATCACCCAACTTCCTGCGCAGATTCTCCAAACCATTTGATAGATCGTCAGTGAGTCGTGAATCATTAGAGATCCATTTGTTGACTCGAAGTCCCGCTCTAGAGGTTAACTGGATGAGATCTTCTCGAAGTTGTTTGGCCTATTCGAACGAGTCTGTACCTGTCAGCACATCGCCCACATAAAAATCATTCCTCAACACAGCAGATACCACTGGAAAGGACGATCCCTCATCTTCAGCGAGCTATGATAAACATCTTGTTGCAAGGAACGGAGTGGATGCAGTCCCATATGTAACCGTGTTGAGGTGATACGTTGTCAACGTTGCGATCGGAGAAAAGCGTCACAATATTCTTTGGAACCTTGTGTCGTTTTGATGGACCAAGAACTACCGATACATTTTCTCGATATCAGCACCAACAACTATATTATGCAATCGAAATCGTAGTATCAACTCAAAGATCCCATCTTGGATTGTTAATCCTACCATCAATGTATCATTAAGCGAGATTCCCGAATTAGACTTGGCAGAAGCGTTGAACACGATTCTCAATGTAGTGGTGAGGCTAGACTTCTTGAAAACGGCGTTATGAGGTATATAATATCCTTCCTTTGTTGTAGTAGTGAGTGGCTCCATATGATGCAAGTCTTCGTATTCTTTTATAAACTGATGGTAAAGAACCTTCAGTTTAGGATCCCTTTCCAGCTTCCTTTCTAGCGCATGAAATCTCTTTCGTGCCATGTCGTAAGATGATCCCAATGCCTTTAGTTCTTCGTTAAATGGTTGACGCACTATGTAACGACCCGTTCTGTCACGCTCGACATTCCTGCGATAGTGTTCGTCACAAATCTCCTCTTCTGCCGAAAGGTAGCGTTTCTCAGCCAGTTTCTCAATCTTCCAGAAACCCTCCAATTGATTGCTGAGTGGATCCCTTATCAAATTACCAGAAAACTTGTATCGATGTATGACCTCAGCGACCTTTCCAGCAACAATCCATCCGACTTTCGTGCTTTGCAATAAGCTACGTGGTAAGGCGAGAGAAATTTTATCCCTACATAGTGAATCATAAAAAATCCCTGCTCCTATTAAAGAATCAATTTTCGCTGGTTTGTCAAAGTCAGGATCAGATAATTTTGTATGGTTAGGTATTTTTAGGATTTCTTTATTTATGGGAATACTGGGATGATAACTGGTAATTTGAGGGAGCACCAAGAAGGAAGGTTTCGCAGAATAGCTAGTGGTTTCAGACTGCAATGTCGCGATCACCCATTCGGTGTTATTTACTTCATGGCTATTCGCGACCTCTATTGATGCCTTTAATTTCTTTCTCCTAAGTTTCAAACGATTAGCAAAGTTCTCCGTCGTTATATTAGGTTGCGAACCGGGATCAAGAAGGACCCTACATGCGTCTTCACCTCCCTTAGTATCAACTATCTACGAGAGCCGACGATAACATGACTCCTGATGCATCTTTCACGTGCACATTTTTAAACTGAGTCGGATTGTCCTTTTTTTTGTTTTGATCAGAAGTGGACTCTGTCTTAGATTCAAAGTGTAACAGAGAATGATGCCGTTTGTTTCAAATTGTGCAATTTCCTGATCTACAATCACTGATAAGATGATTTCGTTTAAGACAATTAAAAACGAGTCCTTTCTTTTTAACAGCTTGTTTTCTTTCTTGGATCGATAATTGAGAGAATTCTGAACAAGCGTAAATAAAATGATTCTTATTACAATACAAACAGGTTTGATTAGACTGTGTGTTGATAAAGGACTTTCCAAAACTCTCCTTATCATTTTTTCCCTGTGATTTGTTGCCTGAACTTGTATTCTGTTTGTTCTGATCACTAGACCCAGGATTCAAAGTTTCTAATATCTGACAACGTTTGCACAAGAAATCTGTTAATTGATTAATTGTAGGAATCCTATTGCCTGTTACCGATGTCTCCCATTGTTTTCGCGTTTCTTTGTCCAATTTATACGCAATAAAACAAACAAGTGGCGTGTCCCATTTATCTGTGGGCTCTTTTAAAACCTTTAATGCACGCACGTGTCTGAGAACCGCGTCATATAAAGTACGTATACAAGAAGTCGATTCTTTTGAAACTACGGGTAAATCAAAACTCGCTTGCATATGATTTTGAATTATTATACGTTCACTGTTGGCTCTGCGCGGCTTGTTTTCTTACTTAACGCTAGCCTAGATCTTAGTTTTTCTATCATGAGAAAATGGTCTGAATTTAAATCCGCTCCCCTATACGATCTTATATCGAGAATGTTTGTATGACGTCTTCTGTCAATTAGAACGTGATCAATCTGATTCTGAGTGTTACCATCTGATGATGTCCAGGTGGCCTTATGTATATTTTTATGCTTGAAATATGTACTTTTGACAACGAGGTTCTTTGAAGCTGCAAAGGTAACTGCTCTAGCTCCATTATCATTACTGACGTCATGCAAACTTTCTGATCCTATTGTACACACTGAGCTTCAAGCTGTGATAGGTATAAAAAAAGTGTCGACAAAAACTGAAGGCGGGGATTCGTTCGTACGTGCCGACAGTTTCAAAATCCGTTTAAATGAAAACCTTAGCTGCTCATTTTTTTTAGATATCGCATGTTGATTTTGTATGCTCATGGAAAGAAAAGTTTTGATAAAAAATAAATTTTGCACATCTTCAGAATGTAAATTTTCCCAATTCGTTGTCAAGGAGATTTGTTTGGTTCCATATTAGGGGATATCAGGAAGGATCCGAACGATGATATGTGTGACGATGAAGATTTTTCACGAATAGGTAATGAATTTATTAAATTAAAAATGTATGGACATTTGAAGGCTGACTATAAGAGGTTTTGTTCCATGGACAAAGATAAAAAATTCGTTGAAGATTGCCATAGTACAGTTAATTCACCCCTTTCTGAGGAAGATGATAACGTTTATGTTATTCAGAAAAAGTATCATACCTGAATTACACATACTGCAAGGGTTCGTCAATCACCTCTTTTGGGATGGCACTAGTGGTTGAAAAAAAGGCACTAAAGTGACCAATCAAACTAAAAGCCATCCCGAAAAATGATCGAGGTCAGATTTTTGAGGGAAATGCCTGTCTTAAACTCATCAAAAAAGCAGATGAGCTCCTTGATTCAGAAATATATGAGGACATCGAGCGCCTAAGATTATTGCCTTTCGTTTCTGCTCTAAAAGCTATGGACAAAGTTGTAAGCTGTAGTTTTTCCACTAGAGAGATTGGGCCTAATTTAGATAAACACTTAAGTGAGTTGGATAAAGCTTTTCAGAGCATCGGAATTTCTAAAACATTAATAATCTACGTGCTATTGGATTAAATTGCTCACTGATTACATTTTTTGGGTAAGTATGGTTTACGCCTATGGTGATCAGAGCAAGCGGGCGGGTCAATTAATAGAGAATTTTTGAAATTCTGGGCGCGTTATACAATACATTTGATTGACGATCCCTCGTATTCAAGCAGATTGAAAGAAGCGTTGGTTGAATTCTCTTCACGACGCACTTAAATAGAAAAATAGAACTCAATTGAACTCTGGCGATTGAAAATTGAACCAAATTCTACCGATTTCCAGTCCAAATAATCCTGCGATCTGGATGATCGGGGTCAAGATTACCGGATTTGTACTGTATTCAGTTGATGGATTAAAAATCTTCTTTTCCATAATTTACAACGGAATGCAGAGGAAAAATTTACAACATAGACACATATTGAATCACATAAGTTTATGCACGCTAAATGCGCATCTGATCTGTAAAAAGGCACAAAGAATGATTTTGCGATATCTCAAAAAAATGAGCAGCTAAGATTTTCATTCAAACGGATTTTGAAACTGTGGTCACGTACAAACAAATCCCCGCCTTCAGTTTTTGTCGACACTTTTTTTATACCTATCGCCACTTGAAGCTCAGTGTGTGTAGGCCTATACATTGGTTCTCTTCCAATTTTCGCGTTGAAATCTCCCAATACTATTTTTGCGTCAAAAGTTGAGAACTTGTCAAAAACCTGCTCGATTGTTTCGTAAAAAAGATCTTTAGTGTCTTCGTCTTTGTCCTCGGTAGGGCAGTGTACATTGATTAATACCCGTTTGCTGAAATTACCCTTTAGTACAACGTATGATAACCGATCGTTAATGAATTGCATGTCGATAACCGCTTGCGAAATTCGTTTATCAATAAGAAAACCGGTCCCCAGTGTGCGCCCCTTAGCTCCCCCAAAGTGAAAAGTACAGTTATCCTTAGACATTGACCCGAAATCTCCCGGCCAGCAAGTTTCTTGGAGTGCTATTAAGTCAGTTCTGTATTCCTTTGCTATCTCAATGAGTTCGCTAAATCCGCCAGTATATTATACTCCGCGAGTTTAGAGTTCCCACCCTTAGATCTTTAACTGTAGTTTTTTGTTTTTGCAAGTTAGCCATGGTAGTTTCAAGATAATCCGCACGTTAGGATTCTATTCCGATAGTAGGTGAGTCCACTGTCTCAGGGGTGATAACCCCCATACCTCCCTAGGTCTAAGCATGGGAGCTTTCCGACTCTGACAAGGACCATGTCAACTTGTCGTCAGACACACTACAGTTTCATCCTCGTATCCTAACGTCCCCCTGCAAGGCAGCGCGCCTACTGGCATCAATACCCCTTTGGCCCTATAGCGAATCATTCCACACATCCCTTGCGGGCAGTGTCATCGCTGCGGCGTCCAATGGGCAGCAGGATTTTTCCCTTACAAGATTTTTAGTTTTGGTTCGGGTAGTGTTTCTGGATGGATACACGCTGCACCTTGGCCTGCCAGGACCCACCCATTGCGTATGAACGTGAATGGGTGGGTCCTCTCCCAAGCCATGGTCATGGTGATTTCTACCTGTGGTAGGCAGTGCTAGGCCAACATCTTAGGCTGGGCTCACCACACCCACGACTGGTTCCTATCGGCTGTCCGCGACTGCTTATTCTTGTATTCGCAGCTAACCTGAGGGGCTGTTCAGCCTAACGGGCCGTTCCTCTATCCGCAACCCTAGGACGCACTGCGCAGTGGTGACAGGAACCCACCGAGCAGCATTTTCAAAGTTAGATCTCCAAAAAATGGTAACAACGCATTTTTTTTTTGAACAAAATTTTCTGGTATTTTCATGAACATATTTACAATCAGTACAATAAAAATGTCGACATACAAGGTTTAAAATTTATGAAAAACTGATGAAATTGTAAAACATTCCCCAGCTCTACCAAAGTCGTGAATTTGATAATATTTTTATTACCTGCGTCGGAGTTCTGTGCATTTTTCTATAGAATAGTATGCAATGAAACTATATACTTATTGGCTTCGATTCTTTATTGTTTATAAAAGACAAATGCAAATTTAGTAATTAGAAAAGTTATAATGACAAAGCTTTCTCTATGAGGTGGTAAAATTTATTGATCTCACAACCACTGCAGAGACTAAAAATTAAATTAAAAACGTTCGCAAATTTTTTGAATTTTTGAAACCTCTTGTATCGAATAATTTAAACATAAAAGCATACATTATCTACAGGTATATTATGAAATTCACGACTACAATAGAGATTAGGAATTCTTGAAAAACAAGTTCATAAGTTTTGTATGATTTAGAAAACTTGTCTTTTGAATAATGTGAACTTACATATATATTATATAAACTTTCCTGGAAAAAGTGCGCAGAAATTGAAGTAATGAAACAAATCAACAAATTCATGACCACGGAAGAGATCAAGAAGTATCCGTTTTTAGAGATACATTGCTTTATTTTATGCTAAATTTAATCGAGAAGATTCATTTTTAATATTTTTCTTTACGATTAAAAAAGAAACTTCGAATCCTATCAAGAAATGATTCATAACAAATTGATAGCTCTTTCTTCGGTGAACAACTTTCCTCTATTTATTTTTTCGTAGCTTGTGACGTTTGTTCATGAATTTGATTTTTTCAAATTATTATTGAGGAAGCTTCCCAAAAGCAACGTTTTTCTCTTCTTAACATTTTTTGTATCGTGCTTTGTTTAGACTAAAATTCACATTTTCGATTGTTTTTTTGAATTTTGCAAATTCTGTATCTCTGATACTTTTTTATCGAAAAAATTTGCGAGGATGAATTGTTCGACTTTCCGAGTACTACGAATAAACGTTCATAGAAGTTCTAAATCTTGAAAAAAATTGTCCCAGAAATTTTGAAAACGCTCTAACTTTTTGAATTTTTATCAAATCAGCTGGCTAAAGAATTCATTCTTTCCGTTTACACCCTTATAAAGTGTGCGAAAGGGTAATCCGTTAAACGGGTGAAAACGTTAGACCCATGAATGTAATCAAATATTAAGAAAGACGGAAAGTTTTGATGCTTCTAAATGACAAGTAACCTCACATATTACTATACTTTCAAGATTGAACTGTCATGTACATTATACACACTTTTTAAGCAAGTAATTTTCATACGACTCAGAGTATATTTTTCCCGCAGTTACTTTAGCACACTTACAATTTGCAAGTTCGAAAATTTATTTAATTAGGAAATTATTTTTGCTAGTCAAGTAAAAGAGCAACAGCAACGCTTTACGTTAAAACTTAGAGGTTATGTCTCACATAATTTACTCTGGTAGCAGGGTCAGCGGAGAAAATTTTTCCCATGTGTGGAGTTACGGAAGCAGGCGGGGGGGGGGGGAGTTGTGATAGAAATTTCTTTCCTGTTTATTACATATGCGTAATTTATTTCCTTTATAAGCCTACAAGGACATTATATAATGTATATATGTATATATATAGTTAAAAGTTTGTCATAAGGACAACCGCAGGATTTCGCCGGGAGCGGGTGCTAATCTAAAAAATTGCACCAGCTCCCAGCGAAATCGCGGTAAAATTTCAGCTGTAACCACGTCTCACGACCGTGAGATGGGTGGTTACAGTCTGCGCGAACTCAATACGATGACCCGGCGAAAGTCTCGTGCACCCTGAGGACACGGAGCGACCCAAGGACGACCGCCTTCTGCATTCTCCCTGCAAGTGTCTCAGCATTTTGTTGACACGCAGGGATGCTTTTCAGGCTATTAACAAGTGAAACCTTGGCACCTCCAAGAGCGCCAATGATCAGGACGATTAGCTTAACAGAATATTCCGGGTATAACCGTCGCAACTCCCTCATAAGGTCTTTATACCTTTCTTTCTTTTCTTTCTCCTTCGCTGTGACGTTTTTGTCCGCTGGTGCCAAAAATTCGATAACGAACATGGTTCGTTTCTCGAAGTCAAGGAGAACCATGTCAGGCCTCGAGTGCGCAACAGAAACAATTGTCGAGAATATGAAGTTCCAATATATGCGGCACTTCTCATTTTCGACAATTGACTCTATTTCTCTAGGGGCGTTCAGCGGAGAGGTATTTGGGCTAATGCCGTAAGAGTGACAGAGATGGTGATAAAGCACTCTCAGTGCCGCATTGTGCCTTTGGATGTAGGTTGTTCCCGCATGAGCTGGACAACTAGATAGTATGTGTCCTAGATGCTCGGGGTGTTCATGACACGCTCTGCAGCTATCATCGGGAATATCTTGGCTCAAAATGTGGCGACGGTATGCTAGAGTGGAGATGACACCATCTTGACAT
The DNA here is from genome assembly GCA_932178445.1 of Andricus quercusramuli. Classification (NCBI taxonomy): domain Eukaryota; kingdom Metazoa; phylum Arthropoda; class Insecta; order Hymenoptera; family Cynipidae; genus Andricus; species Andricus quercusramuli. Next base: position 55,314 of record CAKNXH010002317.1, read on the forward strand.
GCCAAAATGAAGCCCTCTGTGCCCGACTTCAATCCGGGTGATCTAAGGAAAGCAAACGTCAGCTCATACGACATCGACTGATCTTCCACATTTTTGTGGAAGATGCCGTGCATCTTCTTGTCGAGGAGCTCTTCGCGGAAGTTTTTCTCCTGTGCTTTCTTAATCCGGGCCTTCAGGAGTGAGTATTCAAGATGGATAAGATTTGATGCATTTCGCTCACCCCTGATATTGAAGTCAAGGCCGAGTGTTTCAGCAGCCTCTTCTGCTGCTTTGTAAAGAAACGCCCCTTTGCCTACTTCTTCGTGTTTTCTGACCATTTTAAGAAGAGGATCTTGTCCATTTGCGACAATATGTGCTGTACCCAGAATAATCCTGTTGTGAAGACATCCAAGATTCAGTATTCCACGACCACCTTGACGGCGTGAGATGTAAAGTCGTGGAACAGAAGACTTAAGGTGCATGCTTTTGTTCATGTGCATGACCTTTCGGGACCCGATATCGAGGGATCTGAGCTCGTCCTTCGTCCATGGAACTACTCCAAATGAATAGAGTACTACTGGGACGGCAAGCATGTTCGTTGCAGATACTTTGTTCCTCGCCGACAGTTCGGAAGACCATATCTGTCGGAGGAGACGTTTGTATCTGCATCGGAGAGTATCCTTTATAGATGTTACGTCCTGAATGCGGCTTTGTGGCACGCCCAGGTATGTATAGGTCTCTCCAGCGCAAAGGTGTCGTATAGCGCTTCTGTCAACGAGTTCAGGATCTTCGGGGATGCCGTTAAGTTTTCCTTTCTTCAAATTAACCTTGGCGCATTTCTCTAACCCGAACTCCATTCCATTCTCTTGAGTGTACTCTGTGACAATTTTTAGAGCTAGATGTAGTTTCTCTTGATTTCTACCATAGAGCTTAAGATCATCCATGTAAAATACATGAGTTACCTTATGCTTTCGATTTCCAGGTTTGCCGCAGAGGTACCCTTCGGAATGGCGAAGTGCGAGAGATAGTGGCAATAATGTGAGGCAAAAGAGGAGAGGGCTCATGGTATCGCCCTCAAACACACCTCTCTGAAAGGTGATACTGTTAGTGATCACACGATATTTTCCAGATAAGATGGTATATCTGGTTTTCCAAAGCGGCATTAATCTCTCTATGCATCTCACGATGTGTGGATGAACCTTTTAGCTTTCCAACAGACAGATGATAAGTCTATGGGAGGTTGAATCAAAAGATTTTCGGTAATCTATCCAGGCCATCGATAGAGATCGTTGATAGGATGCTGCATCTTTACAGACACATCTATCGATGAGAAGGTTCTCCCGATATCCTTCTACGCCTTTCTTCGAGCCACGTTGTTCATACATCTCTCGCCACACAGGTTCAATTGTCCGAAGAATCCTATCATTTAGGATGGCTGTGAAGATCTTGTACAGTGTGTTCAGACAAGTTATTGGCCTGTAATTCTTAGGGTCAGCTAAGTTGCCCGTCTTAGGCAGGAGCACTGTGCGCCCTTCCACCAACCACTCCGGAATAGGCTCTTCCGACTTTAGATATGAGGTGAAAATTCGGGCCAGATGCTGGTGGGTAGAAGGAAACTTCTTCCACCAGAAGGTCTAGATACCATCTGGTCCCGAAGCGGGAAAGTTCTTCATGCCTCTTAATGCGTTTTTCACCTCCTCGGTAGTGATAGGTGGGCATTCTTCCTCGGGTGTTATGAGGGCATTGCACAGCTCCTTGAAGCTATTTATGTTCTTTGAGTCTTCTTGAAGTGGATGCTGGACCTCGTAGACTTCTCTCCAAAATGCTTCGACGTCCTGTGGTTTGATCGGATGGTCGACAGTAATTGGAGGGTCTTGGAAGAGTTTAGATGGATCAGATGAAAATTGTTGATTTTCTCTGACCCACCTCTCTCTCCGCTCTAGACTTCTCCTAGCGTTAGATAGTATTCGTATTCTGTGAACAATATGCTGTCTGATGGTCATTAGCTTTGATTTGTTGATTGTGTGATGACGGATCCGCAGTTCGCGCGCGAACCGTCGAACCTTGGCAGTGAAATTCCTGCCAGATGTTATGTAGTCAATCACACACTGAATGCGGGACGCGTACTGTCTAGCCCAGCCTATCTTTGTGCTGAGTTGATGCATTCTTCTTTTGGTCTTATGATCAACCGTTGGTTTTGTTTTACGGCTTGCATCTGCCAAAGTTCTCGCAGCATTGTACACACCACAACTGATAGTCCAGAGGTCGGATTCTTCGGAAAAATCTCCACGAAGTTCATCATCCAATTCAGTCAGATCTTTGGGCTTGGGAGAAACCTGAATATTGATGTTTCTCCGGGTCCTGAAGCATCGTTCTTCCGCTATTGGATGCCTGTTCGCGGTTGGTCTCAGTGTCGCCTCTCTTTCTCTGTTGCCGGCTTGTTCTGGATGCGGTTGAGTAGGCACTTCGCTTATATAACCTCTTTTCCGGAGGTTCTCGGCATGGTTTCGTAGACGTTGTTGCGAAAAGTCTGAGAGAGACAGAAAAGTCTGAGAGCATGTAACCTTCTCGTTCAGGGACCATACTGGCATCGTAGCACTCCAGCAGGCCGTCATTGACTTGATCCGTCCACTTAAAAGTAACAAGATTCCGCCGGTCAATCGCATTGACTCCGTCTTGATTGGCTCCCCCAACTGTAGGGTAGTCGGCATTGTTGTCCGACCCATTGTCGGGAGCCCTGCGCGTTCGATTGTTTTGAACCGCACTTACTACAATTATGTTTGGTGTTGTCATTGTTGTTCCCACGAGCAGCTAGGGAAAGGGTTCATCCATCCTTGTAGAGCCCCGCATGCAAGGATAAGGATGTATACTCTGAGAGTCGCCGATTTCCCAGAATCACCGTAAGAGACAGTTCACCCAGGTGACATTCAGCTTTCGGCACGGTTCTCACGCCTTCGCTTGGGGGTTATTCCTTCGGGACCATCCCTGGACAATTGTCCGCGACTGCTTATTAATTATTGTAACCATATTCAGCAGAAACCCTTGGTACAGGGACCCTCTATCCGCAACCCGAGGACGCGTTCGGTGGCTTTGTCATAAGCCCTTCGGTTCTATTCCAAAGGAATCGAAACCGATGATGATATATATACGATATATATATTTAGAGAGTTCTTTTTTTACTATAGTATTATTACCTTGCCCTAAGCCCTGGTAATATTAGTTTGGACCCAGAAAGGAGACGATTAATGAAATATACACAATTTAATCAACAAAAGAAAACAGTGTTTTATTTAAAGATATAGTCTGTTGCAGGTCGCTACAATAATCAGTCGTTCGTTTACAAGCTATTCAGTCTTGACGTGATTTATCACATACGAATAAAGCTTACTGTTATTTCGCGAGGTACAGTGTCACGTATCAATAAGCGCCGTTGGTTCTAAATTATAAATTAAATTATCAAGCGCGAATAAGCTTCGTTATTTCAGTCTCCAGTCTTCTAGAGAGCATTTATTTCACGTAATACTAAACCCGTACATTTCTCGCAATATCGCGGAGAGTATAAACTTAATCCTTGACAATTCATACAGCGGATAACATTTAATATGCGCCGTTTTCTATCACAATGAAAATACCTATCTCCGGAGCCTGATGCAGCCTACCCGAATCAATACAAAGAACTAAAAGAAAGCTAGAGCCTATGATGGCATGCCCAGAATACTGTATCAAAAGCCAAAAATGCCTGGAGCCTGGTTCAGCGTACCCCAACAATAAAGCAATAGATAAATCTCAAGGGGCATAAAAACCCAAAAATTCCGGGAGCCTGATTCAGCGTGCCCCGATAATAAACAAATGATAAATATGTAAGGGTGTCGTGCACCCAGAGAAACAAAACCTGTAAAGTGAAAAATGGCTGGAGCCTGGATTGGTGTGCCCAGCGTTAGCACAAGTAATAAATAAATATCACAGGTATACAACAAAAGAAAAAAGCAGATGCAATCTTGGAGCCGGTAAGGCGTGCCCAAGAGATGAGAAATCAAAAGGTTCAAAAATTATATCCAGAGCCTGGTTCAGTGTACCTGGATTCCCAAAACTACGGACCTAGATCCTTCCAGAGCAGAGACTCTTCTGTCACGGATCTTTTCCGGTAGTCGACTTCAGTTTCCCGTAGTCGACTCGAGAGTCCAGCTCTGGATCTCTCTTCCCTTCTTATACCCTAGACGGTTGAGGTAGGTCGCGGGAGAACCGACTCGACACTTCCTAGCGTTCTCGCACGGAACTATTACCGCCTGTTGGATGGCTACCATCGTGTCGGGTATCCTCCATGCATACGTCTAGCCTACTCTCAGGCGTAGGCTGAAGTGATAGTTTCAATATATATATAATATATTATAATAACGAATGAATATACGTAAATCGTTACTATTTTTATTTTAATGTAGCAAATGTGCTGTTTCGCAGCTGATTTTTATATTCTCATCCTGATGAGAAGTAAAATGATTTCTGTAAAATGTGTCTTAGTCGGTTTTTATCAAATCTAAACGTTTTGAGACCGCATGAGTCAGAAAAAATGATTTTTACGAAGGTCTCTGTATGTCTCTCTGTCTATAGTCTGTCTGCAGACTGTAGGCACGATAACTTTTGGAAAAATGACTGGATTAAGCTTTAGCAAACATTTTCAAGGTCAAAAGAAAAGGACAAGTTTGTTAGCCAGCTATTTTGGATAAAAATTCAAAAAGTTAGAGAAATTTTGAAATTTCCGAGGACATTCATTCAGGATTCAAAATTTCTATGTACGGACATTTGTAGTACTCGGAAAGTCAAACAATTTATCCTCACGACTTTTTTCGATCAAAAGAAAATTGTCAAAGTCATAGCATTTTCAATATTCAAAAAAAGCAAACGAAAATTTTAAGCCAAACAACGCACGATTTGAAAAAAGTCGAGAAAAGGATAATGTTGCTTCTTGAAAGCCCGGCAACATTAACATAACAACTTTTTGAATTTTCTTGAAAAATCGAAGATTGAAATTTTGATCCCACAAAGAACAATAGAGGAAAATTGTACACGTTGAACATTTTTTGACAAGACGCGCCATTTTTGTTTCAATCGTGAAAAATGACATTCCAAATAAACAAATGATATTTGTGGTAAAAAGGCACAAGGTATAATAAAATTTTTAATAACAAAATTGTTTTCAAATCAGATCTGAAAATTTTATTTCAACCTTTTTTTCTCACGAGACACGTGATGAGAATGTGTTCGTTAAACCGAAGGAGCTTTAACAAAAGAGAATTCACAATCACTAAATCTCAGTTGTCGATGATTCGACCTCCAATTTTAATTGTCCTATGCAAAAATGCGGGCTGATTTACAAAAATCAAATTGTTGATAATGTTAACTCTGTTGTTCTGCAAAAACAACAGAGCGTAAGATGCTCTGAAAGTGTAGTTTCAAATAATGATTAGATCAATTCATTGACGCGAAAGATTTGACACGAACCAAAATTTTGTGAATTCCCCCAAATATGTGGAATAATATGTGTTTTCAATTTATGTAATAAATAAATGTTTTTTATTATGAAGAAACCGTAAGATGCTCTTCACGACCATGTATTTACTATAATTGGGAAAATTTCCCAAATATTGTAGCAATTTCTCATTCCCAAACAATTATGTAGAATTTCCCAAACCGATCGAAATAATTCCTTTCAAGAAGGAAATTTTGCCAAAGTATTGGGGAAATTTTCAACTTTTTTAGGAAAATAATCCTTTCTACCCAAATTTGGAAATCTTACCTCCAAAATTAGTGGGAAAAGTTCCGAAATATTTTACAGCGTATATTATTGTATATTGAAATACAACACAATTCTCCTTACGCACAAACTCAAAGCTCGCACATGCACTTAAATACATATGATGGACAGCTGACTCATGATGTGACTTCCTAGGTTTTCTAGTTCATCAGCGTTTACCTCTTCCTATATTGTAGTTAGTCTATGGTAATTACAATTTTTACATTTGAACTTAATACTTTAAACTAAATACTTTCCTGAGAAGATCTCTTAAATGAATATGAGACTGGTGGAAAAAATTGCAAGATATAGAAATGCCTTCTGAATTCCCAGTTGTGCAATTCCACACCTGGGATTTTCCCAGGTGTGGAGTACTACTTAACTCCACACAGTCTCCGCCGGCCCTGTCTGGTAGTACTGAACTTGTTAGTGAATAAATCTGGGATGATTGATTAATTAGTGAAATATCTAACTACTATTTCAATCAGTGAATTTTCAGCTGATTCGGATTTAGAGAGTGCATAATCAAAATTCTCTAATCTCAGAACATTACCAGTATTTCTATGAGAAGAATTTCTATCAATTTTCATCAGAATTATGTTATTTGAAATTTACAATATTTTTTGAAAAATTTGCAAATTTCACTTGAAAAATCTTCGAAAAGCGTGATTTTCTATACAGTGCATTTGAATACATCGCCAGATTAGGTTTCAAAAATATGACAAATGTATGAACTGGTTTTGAAGAAACTCATAATCTTTACCAAAATCGGGAGTTTCATCATTTCTAAAATTGCTACACCGAAATTCTGTGCTTCTTCATGATAAAATTTAGTACGTCATGAAACTAAATAAATCAACAAATTTATAAATAAGAAAATAGGGTTCGTAACCTTGAAGCCATAGCCGCTTACAAAAAACATGTCGAGGCACTTGCGAGATGGATGCAGGGGGCAGTCATTATTAGGTTGCTCCCTGTCCTCACGACACAAGAGGGTTTCGCAGGCCTGTCGTTTTGATTTCGTCGTGCTCTATGGTCACACATCTCACGGTCGTGAGACGTGGCCATAGGTGTGATTTACTGCGGTTTCACTGGGATCTGGTGTCATTTTCATAGATGGTAGTAACTTCCAGTAAGACCCTGCCGACTCTGCTGTAATCTCCTTACGTTGGCTGATGTCAACTAAGATTTTTAATGCAAGCTGCATCTCGTCCGTGGTGATGGTCTCGTTGCGCTCTTGTGTGGTCTAGCTGCCTATCTTTGTCCTGGTACCTCGTTTGCTGCCTGTTCTTTTTTAGGCCAGCAGTTTGAATTAAGTTTGAGCCATGAGGATCCAGTCCAAGATATCTCATTCTCAATGAGTTCCGCTAGTAGAACACCTCTTGAGACAAGGTCTGCGGGATTGCTGCTACGGGGCACGTGTCTCCATTTAGTGACATCTGCCAGCTGCTGAATTTGGCTTACTCGGTTGTCAATGAATGTAATCCAACGCAGAGCTCAAGGCTGGAAAACTTCCTTTGCTTCAAGGGTGCTACTCGCGACTTTGCACACAGCATTCTAAACAAGCTCTTTTCTGAATGATTGGTAGCTCAGATACAGATGTAAACACCCTACGTCTTTCCTGATGCACCGTGGGAGCCATGAAGTTAAAGATCCGTATAGTCCACTGATGACTTGTCTGGTATCCTGATATTTAGCCAAAGTTCCTGCATGACAATCTTGGCTGAGATAATGGCTGATGCAAGCAAACCTGGAAGATCGAAGATTTGAGCTGTTTCTAAAAGAATGGTTCTTTTCGAAAAACTTCTTGATTTGGCATTGATGTTTATATGATATTGCACGTTGTCAGCTGGCGGATGCCATCTAATTCCCAGTGTTTTCTATTCTTCGGGTCTTCCAAAGTCAACCATCTCTGTTTTTGGTTGAAAAATCTGTATGTTGATTTGAGATCACTTCCTTACTGTCTATCTTGCATTCTCTAATGCTGAAAAGACTTAAGCGCGCAAGTCCAACGCTTCTTCAATGTAGTCTGCACCAGTTATCATGTCATCCACGTACGTAAAAATCATCGGCTATCACTTATCCTGCTACTGGGTTGCCATATTTGATGTTCTCGAAACCCCTTTCAAGCACCTGGCTGCTGAGAAGGGAGCTGCTACTGTAACGTATGTGATTGTATTGAGCTTAAAGGTCGTGGGTCGTTCTCAAAAATCTTCTCGCCAGAGAATGCACTGCAGGTTGCGATGGTCAGGTTGAATCTATGCCTGTCTGTACATTTTCTTGATTCCTGTTAAAATGAAAATGCGGTGAAGTCTGAAACGTAAGATCAGTGAGAAGAGAACTTGCTAAATAGTTGGCCCAGCGAGCAGAATGTCATTCAGCGATTTGCTGGATGAACTTCCTGCTGATCAGTCGAAGACAACTCGCAACGTATTTGTCCTGCTGTCTGGCCTTAATTCAGCTGTGGTTCTCGTCTGAAGCGTCTCTCAACAGATTCCAATCCTTTTTTATTGTCGTTTTCTCTGGTGACATCCTGTTTGAATAGCTCTTCACATCCAGCTTCGTCTGATAATAAGATAGGGTTTCCAAAACTTCTGGTGGAAGAAGTTTACTTCTATGCACTAACATCTGATCCGCATTGTCGCCTCATATTTGAATTCGGAGACGTTTATTCCGCAGTGGCTGTTGCTGAAGCGCACTATAAATTGTCCGTTCCACGATTATACATTCCACGTCGGCAAGGCGGGCGCGACCTCTTGAATTTTCAATCTCCTAATTCATAACCGAATTGTTCCGGGTACGATTAACATCGTTGCAAACGGAAGAGATCCTCTACTAAGATTGGCCAAGAAGCACGAGGTACCCAAAATATCCGGTTGGAAATTTTTTACTTGAAATCGATGCTCTCGCAGGTGCAAAACTTTCACTGGTTTGTAACCTCAAAGCCATACCCGCGTGTCAAAAACATGCCAAGGCACGTGCAAGATGGATGCAGGCAGCTTGGGTCCTTGGGTTGCTCCAAATCCTCAAGCCACACCAGGAGTTTCGCAGACCTCTCGTTGTGATTTCGTGGTGCCCTGTGACCACCCATCACATGATCGTGAGACGTGGCTGTCATAGATGACAGTTGCTCCCAGTGGGACATTGCGGTGGGTGTTTGGCCAGTTTTTGATGTGTAAACATCTTAGACCTCGATATGGGGAGTCGCGCTTGATGCGAGTGAAACCATGGCTCAAAAGTGTAACGAAAGCCTCTGACAGCAGCGCTCTTCAATTATTCTCTCTTTTGCACGGCATTACATATAAGAGAAAATAACATTTTTATACTCCTACGTGTACGTTAGTTATTATTGGCTTCATGTTAGATTTCAATCGTGATTTTTTTGTTTTAATTATGCATGAAGCCTCTAAATAAATCCATACTTCTATCGAATAAATTGTGAGAATTTTAATTTTTGTGTGCAATTTTACTTATTTAGATTTAGAGAGATCTCACAAAAATTTTTTTAAAAGTTTGTCAAAGCAGGTCGAATAATGAATTGAAATTTTTTTGATGCCTGAAATAGTGTGCCACAGTCAAATCCTGTCCGATAATTGTATCGAAAGTTATTACAAACTATAGATGGAATAGAAACGCAACTAACTGTGAATCTGACTGAATCCGCTGAAGATAGTTTATTGTTGGCACTCAACCCTGGCAAAGCAGAATCATGTGCATACTTAAGGGATTTGGAAAAACACCGTTAACTGCAAGAAATCGAAAAAAGAGTTTTTTTATATCGACTGAATCGTAAAAAAGATACAACTGATTATTAAAATAATTTTCTCAAATTATGAATAACTTCGGAAATAATAATCGCATAATTTTATAAAAACATCATTAGACTGCTGCAAAGATGTTCAAATTTGAATTTGAGAAAGAGCTTACGGCGTTTTTCGGAAATATCCAATCCCGAGAGAAGAGATTTGTCTTTCGAGAATCACCGTGAATGCATTTACTATGAGTTACAAAATTGAAAATTATGATTGAAAGTCTGTCTTTTTTATAATTAGTAAGGGTATGAAAGTTACTAGAAAGTATATTATTAAAAATGTAATAGAAAAAAAATAATGTTTTTAAATCTTTTCAGTTGTTCAAAGCAGAAACAATCATTTCTTGGAAATATTCGAAACAAATTGTTACGATATTATCAGTGACCAAAAGCAGTGTTCTTGATCTCATTTTCTCTGTTGAGAAGGTATCATAATAATTTATTTAAATTTAAAAATGCGTTCGTAATTTTTTCTTCGTTTGTTAAAATCTCTCTGATTATGATCCAAGTATACTTAAAACGTTTTCATTTTTAGTCAATGTTTTTTAATTTTGCTGTTACTTAACAAATCCGGAATCTAAATATATTTAATAAATACAAATAAATCAATTCCGCTAAAATTTCGTATTATTATTCGTTATGCATGAAATTTTAAGAAGCATGAAAAACATAAAAGAATTATTGATATTAATAATAATAATGATATTCGAAAGTCTTTGACTGCAAATTTTGAAAATTGACGAATTCTAAGTTGAAAGTTCTCAACATTCAAAAAAATTTAAGAGTAAATTTTCAGAATTGTACTACTGAAAAGAAAACTTTAAAATAACATATTTTCTTTTAAAGTGTATGTCGTAAAATTGGAACAATTTGGAAATCCGTATTTTACCGACGGTTTTTTATCTTTTAAAATACAACATAAACTCGTTAAATGTTATTGTTTTTCTGTTAGCTATTCTCATTCGAGGTAGGTATCGATATTTTTAAATAGCTTCGCGGAGAATCGTGCATTTTCCACATTGATACAAGTTTTAAAACACGTCATCGGTCTAATAGACAGGCACGCGTTAACTATCGTTAGCCTTGTGGTTTTTTTACATTGTCATCATTTATGATTGAGAAAGTATTAGAATTTTCTGAAATTTCACATCACAGTTTATCAACGGATCTTCATATTTTGAGACACTCTGGAGCCGAAAGCCCAGTTTTGGCGATGGCGTCTGTCTGGCTATCTGTCCGTCTGTAAACACAATAACTATCGAAGAAATGAACGGATCGAATCGATAATATCTACCATTTTTATTTCGACCATTTTTCGACAGGAATCGTTTTTCTTTTTTTTTTTTTTTTTTGATGCATCGATAATGAATAAGTCAAAAATTCAAATTTTGAGCCGAAAAACGAAAAATATTTTCAAAATCTCAAAAAGTAAGTATAACTTTTGAAATATCCTAAACAAATTTTCAAAAGTATTTTTTGATAGGTCTTAATAGGTCACTACGATTTTAATTATCGAACATACTATGAAAAAAATAGAAAATTCCAATTTTGAACCAACTGATGTGAAATACGAGAAAAGATTTTGAAGAACAATTATTGCTTTCAAAAAGTACTACGAGATACGAGAAAAAGTTTCCAGGAGCGACTATAGATTTTGGGAAGGCCTACAAAATTTCACTCAGCCATTTTTCAATAGGACTTGTCATTTTGGTTCCATTTATCGAAAGGACACATTAAAAACTAGGCATTTATTTTTATCTGGGATCCTTTTTTGGGCGTTCTAATATGATCTCACAAATAGTCTTATTTTAGTACCAGTTTCTGTCTTGTTTAGTTTGCTAACTTCAGATTGATAAATGATCCGAGGTAGCGAACTAGATTGATTCAGAGGGTGCATTGTTTGAATTGTTCCAAACTTCACTCTTACAAAAACCAAAAAATAGATGAAATTAAAAATTCGTAAAAATCAGTGTTGAACCGTCACAGTCAGGCGTCGCGAACTTCAGCCCTATGGGTTAGGTTGGTTTCTAAACTTGACAGATTAGAATTTGTTTGATCAGATTTATTTATTGACAGATGATCCTTATTTCGAGCCTATTTCAATACAAAAATCCACCTTATTTTATTAGATTGCAGTCCAGCAGTCCAAGAAAGTAATTCTGATTCAGATTGCGCAAGCGCAAGAGCTAGAAAAAGTTATCTTGTTTGAAATGCGCAAGCGCAGCAGATAGTCCCCTCTGACGTCACTTTTCAGTCCCTAGGGAGTAAAAAGTAGAGCTTTAGCCCCGCTTCATAGGCGTCGAAAAGGGTGGAAATCATGCCTGAGTCATAAAAAGTATTCTCATAACTGCCTTAACAGTTATGGATTTGTTCACTTCCCGCAAGTTATACACGTCTCAAAAAGCGAATATTCCGTGTGTGCGTTACAAAAGTTTTTCAAATTATAAATGAAGTTAGAGGGTGGCATAAACACGACACACTTGATCGATTTTCCAGAAGAGATTATAAACGTTCTGTAAAATCTAATTTTTAATTTGAGAAAAAAAGAGAAGTCCACTTTCGCAATATTTTATTGCTGAGTCAAGACGAAAATGAATTGATTAAAAAAGCGAACCAGTTCTAAGTAGTTGAACGAGATTCTGTGTGCTCTGCGTTCTGGACGCGCATTATCACTACTATGAACGATGATTAAAAATCGATTTTTTTATTTAGTTCAGAAGTGGGGGACTATCTCCTAGTTTATCAGTTGCAGAATAAAAGAGAAAAAATTTTGAATAAAGAAAGTTACCCACTGTTGAAAAAATAAAGGTGAAAGTTTTCGACAAAATTAGTGTTTTTGGCCCTTTTTTGGAACAACTAAGGGCACGAACCTGACGTTCTAGAAAACACTCATGTGACTCAAATTGAGGATAGATCCTCTCAGTTAAAAATTATTATGTTCAAAAAATATTTCCGTCGCCCATCTTGAGCGGTAACAGATTTTTTCATCATCTTTAGAAGTCACTAGAACGTCTGGTTCGCGCCCTAAGTTGTTTACGATTTTCCCAATAATCCCAATAAACCCAATTATCTCATTTTTGAAAAAATGTGGGTTAATCCTTCATGCCGAGCCAGCCTTCAAATATTGACCTAAGAATTCTAGAAACATTTGTATTAGAAGGAATGTGTCATTAAAATTTTAAAAGAGATATTTTTTCACTGAATGTCAATATTTTATGCATAAAATTTGTTTTATAATTTTGGTGAATCTTTTATTTTGAGCAATAAAATAATTTAAGTGAAGTGAACTTTCGGAAGAAGAAACAATTTAGAATACAGAGCAACTAAAGACAATTATCGACATCCTAACAAAAACTTTGGAGAAAACCTCACAATGGTTTTAGCACCAAATTGGGTCTGGGAGTTTCCCATCAAAACAAATAAACTTTTTCCATTTGAGCCACCTGAATTGAGATGGAAATTCAATTTACTCAAAAATTGAAGAACCATAATCTGAAGTTAGAAAAAAAAACTTTGATTCAGTTATCTTGATAATTTTTTTTAATAATAATAAATATTAATGATTATTTTACAGAAAAGGGGAAGAAGTAACTCATGTCCAAAGCCCTGATCGATAAGTAACAATGGAGGTTAATTGCTTGGGGATTAACAAGATTCGGATATTATCGCCAATACAATATTCATCTTAATATCTGCAAAAGCAATATTTTATTACGATAATTTTAATTTTATTTATAACATTTACTTAATTATTGTAATTTATGATCCTTTGATGAAATTCAATGTTGTATTTATGTCGCGATATTCATGTCTATATTGAGGATATATATCTTCGGTTCTGAATTATAAGTTCGGTACTCGAAATATATGCAATAAAAATATTTTGAAAACTGTGAAATTGGTCATTAAAATTAAATTATTATAAAAGAAATAATTTTGGATTAATGAAAAATATTATCATTATACTTGTTTCCAGTTATAATCAGAAGGAACTCTGTATTTTACCATAGGAAAAAAATCAAGGTTCCGGTATTGTCGATACTTACTTTTCCGTTTATTGAAAGACTCTAAAAACTCAAAATAATAATACTTTTTGCAGAAAATTGTACATATATGTGTATTCTCCCTCTTCGTCCCCATTTCCCATACCATTCGCCACTGCCCACCCTCTATCCTCCATCCAGTCCCTTAAAATCTCCCCCTCCTTATTTAATATCTTATCCTTCGATTTCCTCTCCAAGCTTTCCCCTTCCATGTAAAGGCCCCCTCCTCTTCCCATCGTCGCATTGAAATCCCCACCCAGTACCGCCATACCCTCCTCTCTTTCGCCTAGCAAGTCTTCCGCCCTTTCTTTAATTCTTTCCATGCCATCCTTATTGTACACTGCCACAAACTTACACGCTAAACATCCTATTTTTACTTCCATCATTTGCACTTCCTCCCTCTCTTCCTCTCCATGAACTTCTTCCTCTAATCCATCTCTAACCCCCTTTATAATTCCCCCACTAGCCCTTCCTTTTTTCTTCACTCTGACCGCCTCGTGGAGTCTCCACTTATACCCCCTTGGCAGCTTTGGCTCTATTCTGTCCCATTCCTTTATTTCCACCCACGTCTCTACCAGTCCCACAACAGCAAATTCCTGGATATATCTCCAGAACTCCTCATCCTTCTTCCTTATTGATCGATGAAAACTCCCTTATCCTTTATCCTATTCTTATTTCGCATTACCCCCAACTTTTCTTCCCAGCTCTCCATTTCCACAACCGCCACTTCCTTGCCCCCCCCCCCCCCCAACTTAACATTCCCTACCCTGCCTTTAACTAACCCTATGCTCTGTAGCAGCTCTTCCACACCCTCACTTTCTTCCCCGCTCTCTAGCTTCAACCCTTTTACCACAATATTATTCCTTCTGTCTGCCTTCTCTTTTCTCTCCATTCTCAACTCCATTGCCCTTAACCTTTCCCTATCCGCCCTCTCCTCCTTCTCACTCCTACGCTCTCCCACTTTCTCTTCTATCATATTTTCTACCCTCTCTCAAATACCTTTCATCTCGCTCTCCCCACCTCCGTCTACTTCCATTTCCGTCCTGCCCTCCATCTTCTCAAGCCTTTTCTCCGTCCTTTCCTTCCACACCCTAATTTCCTCTTCCATCTGCTTTATTTTAACATCTTTTTCTTTCCTTTCCCTCTTTAACCCCTCTACTCTCTCCCGCATCTCTTTCATCTCCTTGTCCCATTTCTCATCTCTAATTCTCAATTTCTTCCTCATTCCTTCCATCTGCTCTTTAGTCCCCCTTACGTCGCCGTCGTCCCTCAGACCCCTGATCTCGCTTATCAGCATATTAATATTATAATATAATAAGTAAGAGAGAAAAGAATGCGGTGAATGGAAAAGCAGTGAATAATTTATCATGTCTTTCGTTTTATTTCAAAGAGGAGATCTTGACTTTATCTTTCTCACAAGCTACTTCGGTCGAAAAACAAAATTTTCAATCCCTAAAAGATCTACAAATTAGCTTGAAACTATTTCTTAACGAAATACATAGTTCTCATTTTAATCGTGAAAAATGACTTTGAATCAGTTTTAAAAAAATCCTCAACTTCGCCTTGCGATATGAATTTGGAAAATTGTAGCAAAGATCAGAAATCTACACCACACACTCCTTAAAGTCTTATCTGTGATTTAAGACTACAAAACTTCAGAAAATGTAACGGATTCCCGAGATATGATGAAAAATGTGCAAGCGTGTCTGCGTGTACTATACGTACATTGAATGTACCTTCATTTTATTTTCGAAACTGCAGTAATACAATGTTCAGAAGCATGAATTAGCTTATTGTCAAGTCATCTCGTTTGTTGATGGATTACACTCTTTCATAAATCAAACATTCAATTACAATTTATTTATGACATTTTTTGACATTTTTAGCAGTTTTTTAGGGTTTGATCAAAAATCATTGAGTATATCGTGAAATTGAAAAAAAATTTGAATTAATAAAAGTTCATAAATAATTTGTTATTTTAAAAACAATTTTTGTAAACAAATATCCATATCAGGTATTTTTGATGGAATAAGTGAAGTTTTTTCATGGAATTGATCATATATTACTTGAAAATGAAATCTAAGTATCATATTTGGTCACTAAATAAAAGTTAATAATTGTTTAAACTACTTCAATTAAATAATACACTACCTGGCTATTTTTGGGGGTACAAACTTGATTTTTTCGGTGCAATTAACTGTAAATAACAAACTTCTAAATTTTTAAGAACATTTTGATGACAGTAAACAATTTATTATTGTAAAAAACAATTGATTAAACAATTTTTCATCATTTCATGTATTTATAAATAAAATACAGCTTTTTTCACGGAACTGACGGCCAGTCATTTAGCAATGATTTCTTGCTATAAATCGACAACATTTAATAATTTGTTAATCAAAGTTAATTTAAAAATGCATCAATTGGTTATTTTTTAGCATTTAAACTTGCTTTTTTCTGTAATCAACTGTTAATAACACATTTTTCAAATTTTTCTGATAGTTGGATAACGATGCACCATTTTCATTTTTATTAACAATGTAGTAAACAAATTTTTCTCGTCTAATGCATTTGCAAACTAATATTTTGTTTTCTTGTGTAATATAATTGAAATTACTTAACAGTAATTCCTTGCCATAAGTTCTATAAAATAATTGATTTATTCAGCTTTGTTATTCTGCATATGGAACAGAAATCTCCATGACATCCCTGGTCCATAAAAAAATGTTTTATTTTTTTTATCTTCATATAGCACTTATCCTTTTCGACTTAAAATTAGATCAAGAATATCTAAAATTTTTTGCAAAAAGTATTATCATTTTGAGTTTTCATAGTCTTTCGATAAGCGGAAAAGTAAGTATCGACAATACAGGAACCTTCATTTTCTTCCTATGGTAAAATACAGAGTTCCTTCTGATAATAACTGTGAAAGAATATAATAATAATATTTTTTATTAATCCAAAATTATTTCTTTTATAATACTTCAATTTTAATGACCAGTTTCACAGGTTTTTAAATTACAAAAATTAGGTATATGTTATAAATAAAATCAAATTGCTGTAATCAAATATTACTTTCGCATATATAAAGATAAAAATTGTGTTGGCGATAATATCCGAATCTTGTTAATCCCCAAGCAATAAACCTCCATCGTCACTTATCGATCAGGGCTTTGGACATGAGTTACTTCTTCCCTTTTTCTGTAAAATAATCATTAATATTTATTATTAAACAAATAAATTATAAAGATAACTGAATCAAAGTTTTTTTTCTAACTTCAGAGAATGGTTCTTCAATCTTTGAGTAAATTGAATTTCCATCTCTATTCAGGTGGCTCAAATGGAAAAAGTTTATTTATTTGAGGGGAAACTCCCAGACCCAATTTGGTGATAAAACCATTGTGAGTTTTTCTCCAAAGTTTTTGTTAGGATGTCGATAATTGTCTTTAGTTGCTATGTATTCTAAATTGTTTCTTCTTCCTAAATTTCACTTCACTCAAATTATTTTGTTGCTCAAAATAAAAGATTCACCAAAATTATTGAACAAATTTTATGCATAAAATGATTGACAATCAGTGAAAAAATATCTCTTTGAAAATTCTAATGATACATTCCTTCTAATACAGATGTTTCTAGAATTTTTAGGTGAATATTTGAAGCCTGGCTCGGCATGAGGGACTAACCCATATTTTTTCAAAAATGAGATTATTGGGTGGAAAATCATAAACAACGTAGGGCGCGAACCAGATGTTCTAGTGACTTCTAAAGAGGCTGAAATAATAATACTTAACTAAAAGGATCTATCCTCAATTTGAGCCTCATTAGTGTTTTTTAAAACGTCAGGTTCGCGCCCTAAGTTGTTTCAAAAAATGGCCAAAATCACTAATTTTATCGAAAACTTTCACCTATATTTTTTCAGCCGTGGGTAACTTTCTTTGATCAAAAATTTTGCTTTTTTATTCTGTAACTAATAAGCTAGAAGATAGTCTCTCATTTCTGAACTAAATTAAAAAATCGATTTTTAATCATCGTTCAAAGTAGTGACAATGCGCGTCCAGAACGCAGATCACATAAAATCTCGTTCAATTACTTAGAACTGGTTCGCTTTTTTAATCAATTCATTTTCGTCTTGACTCAGCACTAAAGTAATCTCTTCTGAAAAATCGGTCAAGTGTGTCGTGTTTTATGCCACCCTCTAACTTTATTTATAATTTGAAAAACTTTGTTGTAACACACGCACGGAATGTTCGCTTTTTGAGTCGTGTATAACTTGCGGGAAGTGAACAAATCCATAACTATTGTGACGTTGCAGATTTTCTGCAACTCACAAAATTCAAGTTTTGTAAATTACCCTTAAGAAATTGCTCTCGTGTTTACACCGAGAGTAGAAAAATTCGGCACTCCTCTCTTTGTTATGTTTTTTTAAATTTATTCTATTTTTGTTTCCTGTTTTACCTTATTATTTGGTGACTCTAATGTATATTTGTATAATTGTAATTTTAAGAATATAGGGCTGTTTTAATTTCTTTTGTTATTATATTGTTATTATTTTATTATTATATACCCCAATTCGTGAGATCCCTTTTGTAAGCTTGTATTTCAGTATCCCCACTATAGCTTTTGCGATTTCTTGTCAATTACCCTCCCAGTTTCGAGAATCCCATTCTTTATTTTGGAAACCCTTCTTGCACCTATTTTAGAAATCCTTTTGGCATTTATCTTCTTTTGAACCCTCTTTTAGAAACTGCCAGAACCCCTTTAGTGCCCATTTTGAGAACCCCTTTTGTGTTAATTTTTTTTTGGGAGATCCCTTTTTGCATTTATTTAGGAGTACCCCCTCTTTATATTTTTAAGAACTGTTAATATTCATTTTTGCGAACCCCTTTAATTATATCTTCCGACAGTTGAGTTAGAACCCCTTTGCGATTGTCGATTGTAAATTCTCTTTATATGATTCTCCTTAAAAAGTATAATTATGTTAGCATTTTGTTACCTATTCAATGCTTGACCCTTTGAATTTGTTTTGTTGCGATCACTCCTTCAATTTTGCGCTTATGTTGTGAATTTAACCCCTTCTTGCGAATTAATGTTGTCGAAACCCCTCTCACCTATGTTCGAATATATTAGATATTTTATGTGATTTTATTGTTTTCTTCTAAGCCCTCTGGGTGTACCCTTTGTTAAATTTCTATTAATTTTTGAATAAACTGTTGTTAACTACTTTTATTAAAATATGAGCTTTCGTAATTACGTAACCCCCCCCCCCCCTCTACCAGATTAAGTTTAGACTGAGCTAGTAGTTTGTCGACCCTAATGTTGCTTCTTGAATTCTGATCCATCTTTCACCTGTTTTTTTTTGTCCTTTATCTTTCACTGCCTCTTACTACCTTTTTATTTTTTTTTTCACTATTACTATGGACACTTTTTTTTATAATTTTGATTATTTCATCCTTGGATGTCTCAATTTCTTTACCTTTTTTTTGGATATTTCGGGTCATCTTATCTTTAGATACTTTTGATTCTTTACTTTTTTTTTGTATTGTTCTTTTGGATTCTCGCTTGTTTTAAGTTAAGGTGTGCCCTTTTGACTGAGGTTTGTGAGATTTTTGTTTATCGTTTAGCCTGAAACGTTTAGCGTTCAGTGAGTTTCTCTTTACCGTTTGGAATATAGATTCCGTATAGCTTTATCGTTTCTCACTAACTTTTGTTAAATTGGTTCGCCTTTGTCCCAAGCAAGTACTGGCGCCCAAAAACCTATTTATTTTTGTTTATCTTGCAAATCGTTTGTTTAAAAAGTTCATTTATTCCGACTAGGGTCCGTGTGCTCTCTTTAGAGAGACCTCCTGATTAAATTTTTGATTGGGAAAAAGGTAGCGTCACACTATGAAGCGGGGCTAAAGCTCTACTTTTTACTCCCTAGGGACTGAAAAGTGACGTCAGAGGGGACTATCTGCTGCGCTTGCGCATTTTAAACAAGATAACTTTTTCTAGCTCTTGTGCTTGCGCAATCTGAATCAGAATTACTTTCTAGGACTGCCGGAATCATAAAATCACTCCACTATGAGTTCACATTTGAGAGACTGATTGTGGGTAGTAAATACTGATTGAACTAACTCGAATTGATAAGTTGCCATGAGTGACTTATAAACGACTCCAAATTACCGGTAATTCACCATAAATTACCAAAAATTTCTGAAAATTTTTAAAACTTTGTACGCTTTTCAATACCTGAAATATCCGATAACTTTTCATCAATTTCCGGACATTTCTGGATTTCATCCGAAAAATCTTTGGCTACCTTTAATTTCTGGAAATTGTTGGTAAATTATAAATTCACCAAAAATTTTGAAAGTTCTCGTAATTTCTGACATTTATAAATTTACGGAAATCTTTGGTAATTTTAGGTTATTTTACCATAAATTCCGTGAAATTTCTTTTTGTTGTTTCTCAAATCAAAAATTCTCTGAATTTGTTACAAAAAATATCGAGTGCAACAGATACTGGAAGTAGGCAGTTGTAACTCTTGTGAAGTTTACAGTACTTGGCGTGGGCTCATCTTCGGTTCGTTCCCGGCTCGTCTTCGGCTCGTTTACAGCTCACCTTCGGCTCGCCTCCAGATTTTCTTCGATTCGCCTCTGGCTTGTATAGTTAACTTTACACTCGTGCGGAACTACATACTTTCCGCACTTGCAGCATAAAATACTATTTTTTTCATAAGAAGAAGAGTTTTCTGATTAGGGATGCTAGTTTTCTACACGGATTTATTTTTTTTATCTTTTCTGATGACTTTAAATGACTTTAAAATAAAAATTATTTTTTTGTTTCCCACGTTTAAACGTAATTGAACAAACAGTCCTGGTCGAAATATTCACAGTAACTGTTTAAAAATGGTTGTTATTTTACAGAATGGAGGCATTTTGGAACTTTCGCTTCAAATAAAAAAAATTGTATTCCACTTGAGACACTTAATTTTCTACATGCTGTGAGCCCATATAAGAAAATAGAAAAATTTATTGACGAAATGATTATCTATTTAGCAATGACTTTATCTTATCCCCTCCTCGTAAATGAAGGTAATTTCTCGTTTAAAAATTATTATCAGCTCTTTAAAATTATTCTAACTAAATGGAAATATTTTTCTGTGCAACTTACTGAGTTTACATACTGTATTCTTGCAATAATCGGTTGGGTTGTTGTTCACTCCCTGGCAGGCGGACATACATTGCGCGAGTTCTGCAGCATCTCTAGCATCAGAAGCTGGATCCGCAAAGAAAGTCGCCAGTAAAATTGCAAATGCTGTAAAAAAATATATAAATCATTTTCGCGTGTTAATTGCTTTACAAGAAGAGTAATGGGGCTGTAGCTAACATTTGTTGAGCATCTGTTACGATAAATTCAGTAGAAGTCAGACTGAATGACATTTCAGTAAATTCTACAATCCAAATCATAAGCGTTACTGCCTTTCAATATGCACATTGATTGGCTTTGCATTAAGCAATGCTGCCCTGAATTGAAAGAACACTGTTATTGCAAAATGAACAAAGCCGAGAACATTGAAAAAAACTGTTCGAATCTTTATTCGCATATATCGCAGATTCTAATACAGTTTCTGATCATGTTTTCGTTGTTCTGGACTAATTTGGATATGATCTATTCATTTCAGCCAAAAAATTGTTTACAATTCATTTTTGCAAATGCAGTTAACGGTGCTTATTGCGATAGTAAAATTCTGGAAAACACCGTTATCGGCAGTTACAGTTCACTTCGAAATTTGGTACTTGAAAAACAGACCTGCCGTCATTTGAAAGAACGCTGTTTATGACAAAAAAATATAGAATAATGGAATCATTATAAATGATCATTCAATCATGAAATTATAATTACTATGAAATATGACATAATAATATAATTATTTTGCGTTGTTTGGCTCAAAATTTGAGTTTTCGATTTTCTGCATAGTACTTTCAAAAATAAAACCAAAATGACAAGTCCTATGAAAAAATGGTTAAGAGAAATTTTCTAGGCATTCCCAAAAGCTATAGTCGCTCCTGGAAAATTTTTCTCGTATCTGGCGTCATTTGGTTCAAAATTTGAATTTTGGATTTTTCCGAAGTATTTTTGATAAATGAACTGAATTTGGAATTTTCTGTTTTTCATAGTATTTTTACGAAATAAAACCAATGTAACCTATTAAAAAAAATCAAAAAATATTTTGGAAAATTTTTTTAGGATATTTCAAAAGCTATAATTAGTTTTTCAGATTTTTAAAATATTTTTCGTTGTTCGGCTCAAATTTTGAATTTTCGACTTATTCAGTTTCAATGCATCAAACAAAAAAAAAGGAAAAAGATTCCTGTCGAGAAACGGTTGAAACAAAAATTGTAGATTGCGCGTTTTAAAACTTGTATAAACGTGGAACATTCACGAATCTCCGCGAAGCTATTTAAAAATATCGATACATACGTCGAATGAGAATAGCTAACAGAAAAACAATAACATTGAACGAGTTTGTGTTGTATTTTAAAAGATAAAAAACCGTCGATAAAGTACGGATTTACAAATTGTTCCAATTATACGACTTACATTTTAAAGGAATATATGTTAATTGATTTTTTTTGTATTTATTAAATATATATAGATTCCGGATTTGTTAAGTAACAGCAAAATTAGAAATCATTGACTAAAAATGCAAACATTTTTAGTATACTTGGATCATAATCAGAGAGATTTTATAAAGGAACAAAATATTACGAATGCATTTTTAGATTTAAATAAATTATGATGAGATCTTCTTAACAGAGAAAATGAGATCATGAACACTGTTTTTGGTCACTAATAATATTTTATCAATTTTTCTTTAATATTTCCAACTAATTATTGTTTCTGCTTTGAACAATTGAAAAGATTTAGAAAAAATTTTGTTTTCTATTACATTTTTAACAATGTACTTTCTAGTATCTTTCATACCCTTATTATTTATAAAAAAGACAGACTTTCAATAATAATGTTCAATTTTGCAACTCATAGTAAATGCATTCACGGTGTTTCTCAAAAGACAAATCTCTTCTCTCGGGATTGGGTAATTCCAAAAAACGCCGTAAGCACAAACGGACCTTCCCGAAATTATAACGGCTCGAGATAGCCGTCCGATATTTTAGTAACGTCCGGAACTGTCGATTACGGCGTTTTCATCCATTTTTCTGGGTCGTATTCTGCCTTTAGTATTTTACGCCTGATGTTGGGATCAATTACAGCTCTCTCTCAAATCACAATTTGAACATCTTTGCAGCAGTTTAACGATGTTTTCAGAAAATTATGCAATGATTATTTTCAAAGCTATTAATAATTTGAGAAATTTTTTTTAATAGTCGGTTGTATCTTTTTTACGATTTGATCGATATAAAAAAACTCATTTTTCGATTTCTTGCAGTTAGCGGTGTTTTTCCAAATCCCTTAAGTATGCACATGAATCTGCTTTGCCAGGGTTGAGTACCAACAATAAAGTACACCGGCACACAAAAAAAAAACACTTTTCTGTTCTACAGATGCGACACATATATTCCCATGTATTCTGACCCGAAGAGCACGAATCCGTGGTCCTTTTGACCGCAGCACATCTGGGTCAAGGGCATTTGAAGGTCAAACGGACAGAAGAGTCATTTGGATGAAGATAACTACCGTAATTTATGTTTTTTGGGTCGCTGAATCCGAATCCGGGGTCCATTTGGACTCAGCGAGTCAAGGTCAAGGTCATTTTAAGGTCAATTTTGTTCATTCCACTAAAAACAAATTTCTGACTGCAAATTCTGAAAGAACGGAAGATTTTACGTCCAGATATGTATGTCATTATTTTTTTGTGACGACCTGTTAAGGTCATTTTATTTAAATATATAGATGATTCATATTGTAAATGGTAAATGGGCTACATGGGACTAGACTACCATACTCATATATTGTGGGGGTCGCTAAGTCTGAATCCGAGGCCCGCCTGATCCCACGGTGCCAAGGTGAAGGTCATATCAAGATCATATCAAAGTTAGATCGAAAGAAAAATGTGCTACCGATCCAAAATTTGACTTCTACATGTGGGTAAACTTTCCCTGGCGTCTCGATATTTTTCTGCTTTTACCCACGCTTGTAAGGAACTTTTGACAGCTCTAACGATTCGGCAAGTGAGCTTTTATGAAGCCGCCCTTATCCGATTTGCCTGTTACACCAACGATCAGCTAACTTCACTTGAGCGAGCAAAGCTAGTGGCTTCAAATTTTAAAGACGGTTGTGACAACTTTTATGAGAACAAAAGACAGTTTCTGTACGAAGTTACCTGCAACACCATTTACCCGAAGTTTTTTCTGTGCTCCACGTGGTGACGGCGGAAAACGGATTTTT
>CAKNXH010002321.1:0-14408 GCA_932178445.1 Andricus quercusramuli
TACGCTTACTCTCGTTGTAATATTTGGCTTGAGATACATACGCGCTCGAGGTATTGGCAGATCAGATCCCTGAAGTGGTCCAACCGTTTCACTTGCTCTAACGAATTCGCTGAATATGGATTAACGCGCTGCGATCCCCTCTCAAGACGATTGCTTATCAAGGAACGTCAGGGAAGAGGGTGACGCCCAAAGTTTAGGAATGCAGGTGAGACCTTTAGCGCGCCATGGGAAGCGTTATTATGCGCAGAGTGGAACTCAGGTGATTGGGCATCCCCCTTCTTGTGTTTCTTGTGGGGGAACGTCACAACCAAAGTGTTAAGTACCCAGTGGACAAGTTCGGGAGTGTCAACCTGCAGGTGGTGAATCGGTTTGGTGGTGGTAATAATTCCACTGGACTTGTACATCTATTCTAGAAGTTCATCAGCAAACTCGGTACCAATGTCCGTGTGTATTACTTCCGGAGTTCCCAGCGTGATACGATAATATCTTCAAAAGCTCTCTTAATCGTGGGACCGTTTGCTGTTCTAATCGAGAGCACCTCCACCCATCTGGAAAAAGAGGTCCTTGAAGACCAGAATGTACTTAAAACCTGGAAGTACTGCGAGGAGATGGACCCGTAACATCCGCGGCTACCACTGTCCAGGGCTGCTCGACGACGCGTTAACCCATCCTGCTGTATCAAAGAACCACTCGCGCAAAGTCTGTTCTCTACCCAAATGTTCCGATTGAGACTCAATATGGCCCTCCTCTAACACCCTAGACTAAGTTTGGTTTATACAAAATTCCTTAGTTTGCGAAACTGAGTTTTTAATATGGGATTTTTAGTACGTTTAGCCAGTCTACGCATTTTATCACGTTCCTTCATGAGATTTTCAATTTTGTAAGTAATCCAGGGAGCCGGTTTCTTATATTTATCATGAATGTGAAAAGGCGCAAGCTGGTCGAATGCTGATATTAAATATTTGTTCAAGTAATTACGTTTATTATCAATATCAACTTCAAGTATCAGTTCCTCCCAGTCAATCTCGTCAACATTTTATAAATTTCGTATGTGCTTTTCAATCTGACTTATTGGCTGAGCATAAGAAATCTTATAATGGATATTTATGAGGTCATGGTTAGAAAAAAACGGAATATCATCGAGTCTATGCGTGTGCTAGATCGATCAGTATGATGAGTAGAGTTATGGGGTACTATTAGTAGCTCGGATGAGTGCAACATAGAAGTTAGGTATTTCGTGTAATAGCTGGCCACATTTAAGCTGGTTTTGAAATCCCCCGTGAGAACTATATTATTAAAATCAGTGACATGCGCCTAAACTGTTCTGACAATTTTTTGTCAAAAACTGAGAAACGACGAAAAGGCTCAATGCAGAGATTCTATGAAAATTTTAGACTTTTTTCATTTCGTTTATGAATTAGAGTCCTGAAAGTATGAGAGAAGAGAGAGGTTCGATAGGTTAGAGACTTTCACACGTATTTAGTTGATCGATGTGAAGTTGAAGTGTCTTCAATGGGCTTTTGTGTGTTCTTCGTATGAATATCTCTGTGTATAAATTCATCCGTACAATAACCAATAATACCTCAAATAATTTTTCCTTTTTTTTATCTTTAAAATTATTTGCTGATGATTTTAGTTGATGAAAAATTAATTTTTTAAAACTGGATGAATCAAACTTGTAGGGAAAATTTCTTCATGGAAATAGGTATTTGTTTAATGATATCTCATGATATGAGCTTAAGAATAAAAAAGCGATAAGACAAAAATGGTCTGTCAGAGATAAATGTTCATATTCTTATCAAAGTGCGAAACGTAGATATCTCAAAGCAGCAGAATAATAATTAGTCACACTCTTCATCAAATCCTTCTGCAATACATTAATACGTTTTTTCATTACTTGTGGAAAATGAGAATCGCCTATACTCTGATCTTATCGTTGGCAGTTATCCTTAACTCTATTGGTGAATATCATAATATATTATATTTAAAATTTTTAAAACATTTTAAGCTCTTTGCAAATAACAATTTGACGTAATCTTCTTTCTATTATATAATCGCTATTTTTCCAAACACTATTTGAATTGATCCAAAATATGCAATTTTCTTCCAACCTCCTCAGACTTGCCTCAAAATTAAGGGATTATGATGGAATACACAATATCATATGATATGACATAGTATGGTACAACATAATACAATATGATTCAACACCATATAATGTGATACAATATCATATAATATGATGGCATATGATACAGTATCATACAATATGATGCAGGAAAAATAAAATTAAAGAATTTTAAATGAGATGAAAATCAAATTCAAAATCCCATCGAACGTCCAATACTCAAGTTGATGTATAGGATTCCTGCAAATGAAACCTTATATTTTTTACCTTGATAAGCGTAATTTATGAGCACCACAACGTTGATAAATATCATAAATTTTTGTGTATTGTGATCAAATCATAATACAAATAAAAGTAACGATAGAAATAAGAAAATGAAAAGGAAGAGGATTTGGTTGGTTCCTTTCTCAGTTTTCTTTCCTCTTTTTTATTTTTGTCCAAAAATTAATTTAAGAATCGTTTTGTCTTCTCGTTTTATTATCAGGAATTCTATACATTAATATGGTACAATATGGTACAATATGATGCAGAATTTAAATTTCATAAATGAATTAAAAGTGTCGAAATTATGTGATTGTTTAATATTTGTTCGTTTAAAAAATATTTGTTCAAGTTAATAAAAAGTTGGATGCTCTCTCAATGTTGGGGAATATTTTTTCAGGAAAATAAGTTTTCAGTTAATAAGACGTATTTATATCAGTGCTAAGAGTAACAAAAGCGATACAAAAGAAATGTTCGGTGAAAGATAAAAGTTTTTTCAAACATAATATTCTTGTATTAGCCTCTGTTTTTCGTGAAAAATAATCCTTTGTCTTTCAAAAAATACCGTCCATGATTATATTGCTATTCTTGTAAGTATTGTTAAAGACACTTTCCCTAAACTTGCTTTTCCGCCCGACACTGCCTGAAAACTGGAACTTCTTGAACAGTGACATAACTCACTCACAAAGATGCTTAGGTACAAAAAATTATTTAACTTTATTAACAAACAAATAATTCTTCCCATCATTGTCCATAATATTAGTAACTAATTGAAAACGTTCTCGGTTTGAGACAGATTTTTATAGGAGTGCGATTCAAAGCAATCGCCTAATTTTTCATAAAACATGGTTAAGATAACCAAATTTTGTTCTTTACATTGATTTATGAAATATTAATATTTCATAAGGATAAGGCTAAGGCTTTTTACATAAGTGGAAAAAGAACATATCAACGTGTCTTTAAGAATAACATGAATGTAAAAAAGGTTATTCTCTCTTTCTTTTTATAGAGTTAAGTTCACACTTTGAGTGTTTACCCAACGGCGAGCCTATTCCCGGTGTTCCTCGTTCCAGGTCTTCTGATTCTTCGAACCGACCTGATTCTCCTGACAGATCTCGTCCACCTGCCAGAACTTCATTTCCGGACAGGCTTTCTTCTGCCAAGTCAACACTTCGCTCCAGGTCTAGATCTTCTACAAGGTGCAGTGCTCCACCTACCAGGCTTCCTTCTTCTGACGGATCTGGATATGAACTTGAAGAACTTGAATTTATTCGGTTGACTCCCCATAAGAATCCGCAGCGGATATTTGAACTTCGAAGATACACTTTTCCTGCTGATATACGAATTGCATTATCCATAGGACATAATGAATTCGCGTCAATTCCAAGCCGAGAGCAAATTGTGTTATCAACATCTGAGGGTGACGTCTTTGCCATATTAGAGAGTATTGACTTTTTCGCTGGAATTTATGGTCCAACCGGCAGAAGAAGGGTGAAAATAAACATGCAAAACGGCACGGTTACCAGAATGACCCGAGATGAAATAACAGCAGCTCCAGTAGGATCTCACTTCCCAATCAAAATGCATTATCTTATCATGAAAAATGTGAACCCCCCTGTAAACCATAATCCTCCACATCACAACCTCAACTGAAAAAAATGTAAAGCTAAAATATATTATTGTTTGTTTGATAGTCTCTTGGAGAGGATGGTTTGCGCACTTTGGCGACAAGGTGAATTATTGCATTTTTCCAACGATCGGGAAATATACCAACCTGGAGAGATGTGTTGTAAATATTGAGTAGAATAGGGAAAATTACTGTAAGTGCAAGTTGAATCATTTCAATTGATATGCCATATCTAACTACAGTGTTAGACTTAATTGACAAAGTCGTTTCCAAGAGAGGTATCAGATATAAACGCCAAAGTAGGTGACAGATTTTTTTATTTTCACTTCTGTTTTCGATAGAGTTATAATTTTATTTGTTTGATTCACCCCTAAATTTGGTTTGTACTCAATTCCTTAGTTTGAGAAACTGAGTTTAGAACATGGCATTTTTAGTACGTTTAGCCAGTCTACGCATGTTATCACGTTCCTTAATGAGATTTCTAATTTCGTAAGTAATGCAGGAAGCCGGTTTTTTATATTTATCACGAATGTGTAACGGTGTAAACCGTTCGAATGGTCAGCATGGTGAGTAGAGTTGTAGGTTACTATTGTGAGCCCCGATGAGTGCAAAATAGAAGTTAGGTATTTCGTGTCACAGCTGGCCACATTCCAGTTGGTGTTGAATTCTCCGGTGAGAATTATATGATTAAAAACAGTAATATACGCAAAGATTTTGAATTCCGGTTCCGTACAGTTACGGTAATGTTGTTCCAGCAATAATAGAAATAACGGTAGGCCATGTCGTTCCATAGTAAGCTGAACATTTTAAGTGAAGCATAAATAATTATAGTTATCCACCTCCAAAAATTAGTGCTCACAATAATGCTCATCAGGTTCTCATTTAAAGAGCTATAAGGTGATCCCTGAGAAGCAATTAACCTGTAGGTAAAGCCGATAAAATCTTCCTTATACCACAATATCTCGAACAAAAATACCATGAGTTTTTTCTGGCTACTAATTGTAGGTAGCATTATTCTACACATTAAATACATTCTTAGCGATATTGTTAGCAGAAAAACTAAAAATCTTAACGTGACGAAGAAAATACAAAATTTGTGATTTCCGTGGGCAGGGTAAAACATTCCCCATCATTACACTTACTTTCTAAGTTGTGACAGTCGAAAGGCATCAAGATCTTTGGGACGGCCAAGAAAAATTCTCGGCGCTGCATCCTACTCGGGACCTCCTCAGAACTCCTAGAGTTCCCTATTAGTTTTTCTGACATTGAAGGATTTAAAAAAATAAATATTTATGGCAAGGATCATGAAGAAAATGGAAAGAAAACAAACATTGTTCCTATTTATTCAATTCAAGAAGAATCTGATTTAAGTTTAAATCATCGTTTAATGTTAGAAGATACTAAACTTGATGTCAATGATGAAAATGACCACGTTGATGCAATGGATACTGCTAAGTCAATATAGCATTACGCGTGGATGAAAAATTTATCTGGATAATTAGGTTCGTAACTCACAACAAATCAGCTTCATATTTTAATATGTAACAGGTGTCTATGTCATGTTGCAGTTGAAGACTCTTTTCAGAGACATAGACTGATATGTGAAAATTTGAATAAATGTAAAGTGATTTTGTTAGATAGAAACAGGAATTCAATTCAGCAAAAGTTTGTCATATTTGTATCAAACCTTTTGGGATGAATGATATCAGACACAATGATCATTGCCATTTCACAGGTAATTACGGTGGTGGTGCCCACCAATAATGTAACATGAATTATGAGAATTCACATATAATTCCCCTAGTATTCCAAAATATGATTCTGACCTCTTTATCAAAGCTTTAGCTACAAATTTTCAGGGAACAATCAGTCTATTATTGATAAATAAAGAAAAGTATATTTTTTTCTTCTTCCAGGATATTTTGATTTCTTTTTTCCTTTCCTTTCTTTGTAGCACAACAAAATTTAATTTTACTCTTCTGAAGTAAAATTGTGCTAAGAGAACTAACTATTCATGGCTTAATGTAAAAAAACGGTATTCTAACTATAAATTTATGAAGAAATCCAAAGGACGTAACTGATGAGCAACATCGTGAAGCAAATTTATGAAAACTAGAGTTTTTACCTCTATTTCATGGACAAGTGAATCGTAAAAGTGCAAAAATATATGTCTATAAGAAGAAGTATTATGGACATTAATGACAAATGATCTATTTAAAAAAACAGGATTTTCTTCATTAAAGTTTAATTTTCCCTAGACAAAAGGTTCTTTATCAACATCCTGCATCCAATTTTCAAAAATGTAATAAATTAATTTCAAATTATATTACCTTGATGTACTATACGGATAAAATCATTTTCTGAGAATTTTTTTAAATTGGCATTGTAGATTCATTAGAGTATTATCTAAACTTTATAAAGAAGAATAAGTTTATAAAGAAGAGCCATGAAAGTATGAGAGAAAAGAAAGCTTCGATAGGTGAGACACTTTCACACGTATTTAGTTGATCGGCGTGAAGTTAAAGTGTCTTCAATGAGCTTTTGTGTGTTCTTCATTTGAATAGCTCTGTGTATAAATTTATCTGCATGATAACCAATAATACCTTAAATCATTTTTTCCTTTTTTTCTTTTTAAAATTATTTACTGATGATTTTAGTTAATGAAAAATTAATTTTTAGAAATGGATGCATCAAACATGTAGAGGATATGTTTTCATTAAAATAAGTATTTATTTAATGATATCCCATAATATTAGCTTGAGAACACAAAAGCGATAAGAATGGAGTGGTCGTTTAGAGAAGAAAGTTGAGATTATTACGAATATAATATAACATGTATCATATACTCTAATGAAGCAGCAGAATAATAATTACTACTTGGGGCAAATGAGAATCGTCTATACTCTGATCTTTTCGTTGGCAGTTATCCTTAACTCTATTGGTGAATATCATAATATAATATATTTAAAATTTTAACAACTCTTTAAGCTTTTTGCAAATAAAAATTTACGTAATCTGCTTTCTTTTCTGTGATTGCTATGTTTCCAAACACTATTTGAGTTGATCCAAAATATCCAATCTTCTTCCAACCTCCTCGAACTTGCCTCAAAATTAAGGTGCCACATGCAAAAACGATGTATTTTTTTCCTATGTTTTAGCTTTCCCCTTTCTTTCTTCTCTTCTTCTGTGTTCCTGCCTTCCTTTTTTTCCTTTTTGAAATTAAACTTCTTTTGAGACGGTGGTGAATTGTCGCTGGAATAGGAGTGAATTGAAAAAACCATACGACCGCAAGAGCGCACGATTGCACGACCGGGCGACTGCACACACGACTGAGTTTCGACGGCCTGCAAGTACGTGCCCAAGCCGTATTTACGCAAACTCTCTCAGATGCACGGATGGATTGTACATTCGGGGAGCTCAACCAGAGTTTGAATGAACATTTTCGGAAGTTATTTTAGCTTCCCAAAATGTTCAATAGAAACTCAACAGTTGCTGGCAAAATTGAGGGAAGACGGTAAGGTTCGTTTAAGGGTTAATTAGAAAACGTAAGGGGATCAAAAAACCGCCTAAGTTAAAATTTAAAGAATTTAAATTAATAGACAAACTCCCTTCAGGCCGAATAAACATAATGAACATCAGATTGATGTACGTGTACACATGTGCTCATGTCTACACGCACATTAATCAAGCAGTAATTTAATTAAGTACAATGGTTTTTAGTGTAAGTTAATTTACCTTCTTTCTCTTAATTTGTATTTAAATTTCAGCACTCGGAGTATAACGGTCGTTCGGGGTTTGGTCTAAGAGTAGGAATTTGTAATTAAAATCAGTTTAAAAGTAATAAACAATTAGTTATGAACAATAAAGACTGAAAGACCGCTCTACTCGCCCTAGCTTCATGATTCCTTCGGGAAAATGAAGTTAGGATAGAAATAAGTATTCAGTAAAACTTTCATTAATTTTAGTTAATTACTTATATTCCTAATTTGCAATTAAACTTTCGTTTAAAAAGAATAGTTTTAAGTTGGTGTTTCGTCAACGCGTGGAGGCTGAGACACACTGACGCGCATCTACTAAAATCGTCTATAAAGGTCAGAAAATATTTTGATCCCTCAAAACCAGCAGTATTGTGAGGGCCATTCAAATCAGTATGTACTAATTCTAAAATTCCATTTGCCCTTGACCTGTCATTTTTGGAAGGTAAATTTTTCATTTTATTTTTAATGCAAGTACCGCATTTTAGGTATACTGACTTATTTATTCATGCACATACTGATCTTAACTCACTATGTCTAAATACTTAAAGTTTGTATGTCCTAACAGGCTGTGAAATTTTTCCTTTCGAGTCATCTTTTCTATATTCCCTATAGAAGTTTCTTTTCTATCCTTTCCCCAAAAATACCATCCATGATAATATTTTAATTCTTGTAAGTATAGTTATATACACGTTCCCTAAACTGGCTTTTCCGCACGCCACTGCCTGAAAACTGGAGCTTCGTGAACAGTGACATAACCTACTTTGTTGAAGCGGAATCTCTTCAAAAACATATATTTACGAAAAATTTTTTATTTATTTTAATCAAAGATACCCGGTGAAATATATGCATATGCCCTAGGCACAAAAATATTATTTAACTTTATTAATAACAACGGCCTACGACCATACCACGCTGAAAAAAAACCAGTTCTCGTTAGATCACTGAAGTTAAGCAGTGTTGGGCGCGGTTAGTACTTGTATGAGTGACCATTCGGGAATACTACTAACTGCGTGCTGTTGGCGTATCGTGGGGGTGGTGAACCCACACTTGTAGTTATTTACTACAAGAAACTTTCCACCTAGAAACACTACCCGAATAGGGTAGTGTCACGCCTACCCCGAAAGGGAAATAGCTTAATGGTATACAACAACAAATAATTTTTCCCATCATTGCCCACAACATTAGTGAATAATTTTCGAAAATTCCAGTTTGAGACAGATTTTTATCGGGCTGCGATTTGAAGGAATCTCTTAATTTGTCATGAACCAAGGTAAAGATAACCAAATTTCGTTCTTTACATTGATTTATAAAATATAAATATCCCATAAGGACAAGGCTAAGACCTTCCTAATTCACGAGATAACGACCACAGCTCTATTTTGTTTCGAAATTCAGGTGCCATATGGGTAATATTCACGAAACTGTACACTTTTGTAACTAAAATCATAAAATTTTTAATTGCATTTTTTTTGCGCAGTAATTTTTTTTTTTACTTTGAAAGTACATTACTTACGAGAATGAGGCATAATTTTCAGTACAACCTTGTAAAACAATTTATTATAGACACTTTTTCCAAAACTTCACATTACGGAGCTGACCACTGTATTACGGAGCTGACCATTTGTATGAATGAGTGTGTTTCCATTATAAATAGACTTGTCGATTTAAAAAATACTTTTAATTCGATTTTCTCTTCATATACTACGCATTTCTTTAGCATATTTTGATAACATAAAGTGCAAAACAAAAAATGAAGCACACGAAAAGTAAAGTATATAATATTATAAATACTGAGCATGAAAATCAAATTATCAGAGGTTGATGAATAATTACAACTTCAAGTACATCTTTTTACATAAAATGTGGATGACTAAACTCAGTTTCTCCAATATTCGCTGCTTCAAAATTAAATACAAAAGTTATAGGTTTGTAGAAGCGACAGGTAAAGAAATTTTCAGTCTATTTAATAAATACAAAAATATAATTTATTCAAAATAAACTATATAAAACAGAACTACAAGATTTTAATGATTAAACTACACGTATTTCAACATGTAATGATAACTCTAGTAACTTATTTGGCCGCTCAAACACAAAAAACAACAGTTTTCTAAAGATTATAATACTCTTAATTAGAGTTAATGAGCAATATAATGATTTATTTATTTAAAGGGCTTTATTTAATTTGAAAAATGATAAGTTCATTAGTTAAAACTGAACTGAGTAATTGCAGAAAAAAGATAATAACTTGTTTCTAATTATGTTTCATTCCAAGTTTTTTTGATCGAACTGCTGAGGCATCAATATTTGCAGATTTTTTTTTTTTTTTTTTAGATTTGAGACTCTTGGATTGTACACTTTTTCCCTGAGTTGTAGGTTGATCATTTTTAACATCTGCTTTACTTTTTCTTGATTGTACACATATCTTTTTTGGATACAGTGTAGCTCAATTGTCCTTTTGAAAAATGTTTGCAAACTTTACCAGCAATAAGGGTGACGTCCCATGGCAGCGTCAACCTTGGCGCAAAACGCAAAACGTCAAATCACTAGATAATTCAGCCAATGATATTCACCTAGTAATCCACAGAAACACAGTCATTGGCTGCAATGGCTGGTGATTTGCGGTTATGCGTTTTGCGCCAAGTTTGAAGCTGCCATGGGAGGCCACCCTAATAAATTTGATTAGAAACCGTAATATTTTCATTATGGAGCTGACATTATGGAGCTGACATTTACAACTAAACCTACATTTTTCTCTTGAATTTCTTAACTTCTACTTTTTTCCGCACACCGGCTGTTTGTGTCTAGACTGTAACTGTAAATAAACTCAAAATCACTGATAGTCTTAACTTACTTTAAGCGATTTATTGCATTTTGGAGCTGACCGGATATTTTGTACGGACTGTTTTTAAAACAAACCGTCACAGTTGACGAATGATTTCGAATAAAAAAAATTCCATCGAGCGTTGGTTAGATAGTTTGAGAGTCAGTCTTCGAAATAATGTCAGTAGATGGCGTTTAAATGAACCGCGAGATTTGAAAATCGTGAGAAAGTATAATAAACAAAATTATTTGAAATATGATGTGACAAAGTGCATCGCTTTATTTAAAAACTTTAATAGTCATTTCTGTAACATTGTAGCGCACTTAAAAATCAACTATATACTTGGATTCAAATAATATATATACTGGAAGGTAACATTGACTTAGTGAAATAAATTTTATGGATTCGCGCAAAATATTTTAATTTGGGACAATTACGGAGCTGACATTTTGGATATTTTTTACGCAATATAGTGTAAATATTTATCAAAAGGTGCACTTATTTCGTGGTAAAAAATTGAATGAAGTTATTGCACGATAAAATTATACAAGTGTAATACCTGGTTTGACTTTTTTGTATGTGTAATAGCCGAAGCCGCGAAGGTGTACAGTTTCGTGAATATTACCCATATGCAAAAACGAGATACAGAATTATTACGCGAATATAGGGGGATGAAGTCTCTGAATGTCGCTCAAACCGAAGCAGCCACCCCCCTCCTTCCTTTCTTGCAAAATAATTATATATCTCCTTTCAGCATGCAGCGCCTCAATTTTGCCACAAGGAGTCAATGACATACCAACGTGCCTTTATAAATAATATGAATGTAAAAAATGTTATTCTCTGTTTCTTCTTGCAGAGTTAAGTTCACACTTTGAGTGTTTACCTAACGGCGAACCTATTCCTGGTGTTCCTTGCTTCAGGCGTTCTGATTTTTCGGAACGACCTGATTATCCTGACAGGTCTCTTCCACCAGCCAGACCTTCTTCTCCGGACAGGCCTCCTCCTGCCCAGTCACCACTTCGCGCCAGGTCTAGATCTTCTACCAGGTGCAGTACTTTACTCACCAAGCTTCCTTCTTCTGACGGATCTGGATATCAACTTGAAGAACTTGAATGTATTCGGTTTATTTACCAATAAGAATCCGCCCCGGCTTTTTGAACATTGAAGATACACTTGTCCTGCTGATATACGAATTACATTATCCGTAGGACATAATGAATTTGCATCAATTCCAAGCCGAGAGCAAATTGTGTCATCAACATCTGAGGGTGACGTCTTTGTCATATTAGAGAGTATTGACTTTCTCGCTGGACTTTATGGTCTTAGCGGCAGAAGACGGATGAAAATAAACATGCAAAGCGGCATGGTTACCAAAATGACCCGAGATGAAATAAAGGAAGCTCCAGTAGGATCTCTCCGCCCAATCAGATTGCATTATCTTATAATGAAAAATGTAAACCCTCGTGTACACCACGATCATCCACACCATTAACAGGAGAAAATCTCGGATCATCTCGAATTACCTGGAAAACCTGTCATGCTACTCCCCTCCAATGTTTTTTGAGATCTACAAAAAATATCGAAGCGATATATATGTATCGCGATATCTCTACAATTTTCATATAGAGCACATTTCCCAAAAAGAGCTGCTTTGCCCAAGTTTAGACCCTAGCTTTGGACCTATGTTTTAAGAATGTCTAATACCAGATGTTTTAGTTAAACTAGTTATTGATTTATTTATGTATTCTTTCCAGTTAGCTGTAAATAAAATTCTAGGAGTTCCCTATTTTAAAATTATACGTTTGTGAAATTATTTTTCAATTGTTGATACTAATCTATTTTTAACTTGAATTTTTTTCTATCCATTCATTGAACATATCAACGAAAACTAGAATATATTGATTCCCTGACTTTATCATTGGTAGCGGGCCCATCATATCGAATGCTACCACTGTCCACGGCTCTCCAAGTATTCTCTTTCCCAATAAACCCATCTGATTATTTACTTTCGGTTTATTCCTTTGACAAATGTCACATTCTTTTACGTATCTTGATGTTTCACAGTACATTCCAGGCCAAAAATAATTTTCGATTTTTACATAAGTTTTTTCCATACGTAATAATCTGCTTGTTTATCGTCATGATTCTCAATTTAAACTTGTTTGCATAATTATTTTGGTATCGTTAATTTCCTTGGGTTGCTTCGATCTTGTTAACGCATCTGGGACATGGTTTAAACTTACTTTCCTGTAAACGAACACTTTTGATGTGTAAACATCTTAGACCTCGATATGGGGAGTCGCGCCTGATTCGAATGAAACCACGACTGCATAGTGTAACGCTACATGTAACGCAGGCTTGTCACGCACACGTTGTGTCTTATGGCACAGACCGGAGGCTCGCTTTTCTTCACCCACAGACAGGAGCCCTTCAGTCTCTCTTTGCCCATCTCTCTCTCTCTCTCCTTTTCCATCTCTCTCTCTCTCCTCCATCTCTCTCTCCTTCTCCATCTCTCTCCATCTCTCTCTCTCCTTCTCTCTCTCTCTCCTTCTCCACCCCCTCTCTCTCACGCATTTTAAATTCATATTAAATTCTGTAGAGTTCAATTTAGTGTACGATAAAATATACCGGAAAAGAAAATTGAAATCCGGCATATTTTGCCGGACTAGAATATTTGATCTTATATCATCTTAAAATCGTGGAAAATTATTGTTTTCTGGATATAAGTGATAGAATTTATTAATCTTCTTCAGGAAATATAATTAGCCTAATTCTAAATGTAGATGCGTAATATAAATGCCACACAATGTATTCTTTCAGATAACTCATATCGGTCCGCACCGGTATTTTATAAACAAAGCTTGACTAAGCAGGCAAAGGAGAAAATGCGTTTTAGGAAAGGAGCCGTACGTAAATTACGTAACGGATAATCGACCCTCTCCACCCCCATGTAACGAACCGTAACAAAATGTTTCTACCCCCCTATTGCTGTACGTAATTTATGGTTTCCAGAAATAATAAGATATGGGACTTGAAACTAGTGGAAATTAGTTGTATTTAAGATAATGCGTGCTGTGCAGGGAGAAAACTTCATTTTCAAAATTCTATGATTTTTCTTCGACCAATTTTTTTTCTTTAACCATTAACATTCAAATCCCATTAACATGCATATACAAATCAAAAATTTTGAAATTTATTTCTTTTAAACAAAAAAAGTGACTTTTCTACGATAAGAGATGACTTCTTAAGAAAATACTTAAATTTTCTACAAAATAATTCAATTCTCTACAAAACAATTCACTTTTCAAAGAAATAGTTCAATTTTCAACCTTAAAAGAAAATTCGTAACAAAAAAGTTTAATAGTTGATAGTTCAACCTAGAAGGATGAAATGTAATTGAAAAAAAATTAATTTCAAAATCAAAAAGACGAATTTTCAACAAATAAAAAGATTTCTCAGTGATGAAAGAAAAAAAAGTTCACCTGAATTGTTGATCCTGAAAGCCAAAAGACGAATTTTCTGTACAAACATTGAATTTTCAACAAGTGAAATAGGAATTTTCAGAAAAAAAATTAATTTTCAACAAAATAGTTAAATTTTTAACCAAAGAGGTAAAGCTTCATTAAAAACAAATTCAACAGAATAGTTCAACTTTTACTCACGCAGTTAAATTTTCAATTATAAAAAATCAGTTCTCAACTAAGTAGTCAAACTTTAACCAAAGAGACGAATTTTCAAAGAAAAATATGAATCTTCAACGAAAAAATTATTTTTTAACAAAGTGGTTCAAATAAAATTTTCAAAAAAAAA
>CAKNXH010002323.1:16904-41879 GCA_932178445.1 Andricus quercusramuli
ATATATATATATATATATATATATATATATATATATATATATATATTCAGCACGAGACCACGATATATATTCGTGACGTACGCGCATACAGAGTCGTCGCAGCATGCAAGGACGTCGCCATAGGCCCTATAAAAACTCGATGGACCAACATGGGTCAGTTAGCAATTGAAGTTATAGTTCCGTTCAACTCTTCTCTATTTTCTACGTTTTCTCCGATTCGACTGTCCAGTGTCTAGTGTCTCAAACCGGTATCTCTTGCGTGTTAGTGTGTGTGCCCTTCTGACAGTGTTGTGCACTAGGAAACCCGAATCTGGGATTTCCCATCTTGGAATACTTCGAACCAATTCCATCCTGAATTGAACCCCCTATTGTTTTCATCAACAATTGGAGCCCTTTAAACACCAATTAAGAATCTACCTAATTACGATTCACATCAAGGTGCACAACCCCTTCTTTCACACCACTACACGGAGATCTCAAAGAACATCTAGATATCATTCGATTCGTCAATCGAATCAATAACCGGGAAGTCCTAATTCTAATAACTCTAATTTCGTTCGTCTAACTCCTTTGGGCCATAATATATGAGTTTCATTTATGTTAAAGGTCCTGGCCAAAGATTAGAGACAAGTCTTTCTTCAGCTTCTTGTGCTAAACCCTTAGTAATAACTCTTAGTTTTACGAAAACAATTCCAAGTTCCATCTCTATGTACAATTGTGAATGTTAAAAAAAAAACTACATTTTATGTCAATCTTAAACGTTGTTGTTTGGTTGTTGAGTTTTAGAAATTTTAAACTTATATCTTTGTATGCCTGTAATGAGACTAGTTTGTGCTGCAAATGGGTGAGGGTTCAAATAATGTAATGAACACAGTTCTTCAAATTAATACTTCACATATATTTTAAAGAACACGACAAAAACTATTTACAGGACTGTAGAAAAAACATGGCGAATATAAGTATAAACGCGAGTTAGTGAAACAATTTAAAGGCGAGTTGAAGGTACCGATGGTTCGAAAAACTCTGACGAGATCTTAGGGTCGAAGGCACATTAAGGTGCAAGTTGAAGTTGAAGTGAAAATTGCAGCTGCCCGGCTTTTCTAGGAATAAAT
Organism: Andricus quercusramuli; assembly: GCA_932178445.1. Taxonomy (NCBI): domain Eukaryota; kingdom Metazoa; phylum Arthropoda; class Insecta; order Hymenoptera; family Cynipidae; genus Andricus; species Andricus quercusramuli. Next base: position 18,017 of record CAKNXH010002323.1, read on the forward strand.
ATTCTAGGTAAGGTCATCCTTGAGTTTCGATGGTCTGATCATAAAGGGCTTAAGTTTAGAACTCCAGACTGGAACTATTTACTATCGAAGCTGATGGAACAATGCTCAATCTTAAGCAGATGTACAAGCTTTCAAAATTGTAAAGTAAAGTAAAATACTCAAAACCATAAACAACCGTAGCTATAAATCATTTGCAATATGAATCGTCTTGAAGGTTTCCTATCTGGTATTTACAATTATTTTTTATAGTAGGACTAAACATAAGCTGGCTCCTTTGAACGACTATCGTTCAAACTAACTGCTGGAAGTGTGACAATAATGAACAGAAGATGAAGATGAGAATAATTATTACAATGATATCTTTTAGAAATTAGCCACATATAAAGATGAGATTCACGAAGAATCATACATATGAAAGAATGTAATATCTAATTACATGCACTCATTACACCTTGATCGTTGAGACGGATGTTATCATTGGTGGTAATCGGAAGTGGATACAAACTTTTAACACTACGTTTGTAGGTTCCGGTTTTTGTCTTTACTACGGCTGCGCGTACAACCTCATCTTGACCTGGGAAGATTTCGACAATCCTACCTAACTTCCAAGCCATTGGAGGTAAATTGTCTTCCTTGAGAACTACTAGAGTCCCAACTTGGATGTCTTCTTGTTGCGTACCTGTCAGCCACTTGCTGCGGCTTATCATCTCGGCAATATATTTCCTATGCCGTCGCGCCCTAAGCCTCACCAAAACGAGGAGGAGAGGCTGCATCCTAGCTTTCGTAGAGCTGGATGCGGCCGCTGCTGCCAAAATGGTGAATATTGCCCGACTGAAAGTGGGTTGGGTGAACTGTAGAGTAAAGCCACATAGCGCCGAAATCCAGTGCTACAGGTGACACACTCTAGGGCACGTTTCCCGAGAGTGCGCTGCAGAAGATCGCAGCAAATGCTGCAGGAGATGCTTCGAAGAGGGCCACAAGGCGGCGGAGTGCCAGAATCTGGCAACACCCCGCCCGCCGGCCACTGCCAAGAGGAAGATGTAGAAGATGCAGAAGAAGAAGTTCCAACCAAGATGTCGAAGGCCGAGGAGCCCGATGAGCGGTACCACCGCTCTCTTGAGGACGATGCGTACATCTGGGTTGGGACAAAAGGCCGACAAAGAAGAAAAGCAGGCGCCCCAGTAAGCGAAGAAACGGCACCCCCTGAAGTAATGCGAAAGCAGTTCCGGGGGGATTCCTGCCAAGGAGAAAGGGTGGTGGTTTTTAGTCGGTAGTTGGTAGCATCACTATAATGGTTCAATTAAGATCTTTGTGTATATTTTTCTATATTAAGATCATTGTAGTGATGGTATCAATATCCCGACACTACCAAGGAGTGCGGACCCTTCTCGGTGTGTGTTAGCACATTTTCTACATTCCCTCGTAAAATAAAAAGAAAATGAAATAAAAAAAAATAAAAAAAATTCCATCGAGCCCAGAAATCCTGTCTCATTTCTGAGCGTGTTTCCATGATGATAATCTCCATGATCTCGTGTCTCTTAGATCGGCCTGTGGGTAAGTGGTTGAAAGGCTACCAATAAGGAGGTGACCAGGAGATAATGGAAGTAGGTCATTTGGGTCTGATAATAATGGGGTAAGCGGACGAGAATTCAGGATCGCTTCTATCTCAATCACGTATGTCTCTAGTTGTCTCTCTAGTCTTCAAAGTGTGGCGATTGTGTGTGGAATGAAGCGCCAATTGATTCTTTGTTCTAGCCAAAAATTTTGGATTTCGGGTTCTTTCTCTGATGCTCTAATAAATATGTATAATTGCTGAATTTCCTTGTTTGCCCCGAAAAAATTGGTGGCGTTACCCGAGTAAATTGTATCAGGTTTTCCGCGACGCGAAAAAAAATCTCTTCAAGCAACCGAGAAAGGCTTCGGCAGTCAATTCGCAGACTACTTCGAGATGAACGGCTTTACTTGAAAAACACACGAATATTGAAACATAAACCTTGACTTGATTGCGATTTCTGACTCCTTTCTCTTTAATGAAAAATGGCCCGCAATAGTCAACCCCGACATTTAAGAATGGACGCGTTGAAAGTAAGCGATGTTCGAGAAGATTTCCCATGATGTAATTAATTCCGCGCGGTTTGAGTTTGAAACATTTCACACACTTTCGAATTAAGTGACGTGTTAAGTTTTTACCATCGATAGGCCAGTACTGCAGACGAACTCCATACAGAGTGGCTTGGGTCCCTGCATGCATTCTTTTTAAATGCTCATTCTTTATAATCAATTTTGTGATGTGGTGGTTTCGAGGTAAAATGATAGGAAATTTCTGAGATTGTGGAAAGTTTGCGTTTGTGAGACGGCTGCCCACTCGGAGAATTCCGTCCTTATCAATGAAAGGGTTGAGGAAGGATAAATCGCCCTTTTGATCCGTGAGTTTGCCGTACGAGAGGTTCTCGATGTCTTTGTAAAACGCAGTGGCCTGAGTTTGACGGATAATCATATTCTGAAGCCCGGGATCTCACCGTTGTGCAATTGTTGTACTGGCCAATTTTCCTCGCTTTGGAGGAGCCATTTTGGCTCATGTTGCCAAAAAGTACTGGCTAAAAATTCGCGTGGGTTTTACCCTCGTGAGATAAGATCCGCGGGGTTTTCATCGGTAGGGACATATTTCTAATCACGAATGTTCGTGAGGGATTGGATTTCAGATAAGCGATTCGACATGTATTGTTGTAATTTTTGGGATTCGGTATTTATCCATGCGGAAGCTATTGGGTTATCACACCAAAGATGGGTGCTGCCTATTGTCAAGTTAAGTGACTTACGAGTGGAGTCAAACAATTTCGCCAATTGATATGCGGCACACTATTCAAGTTTTGGTATTGTGGGATTCAGATTAGTCCCTTTTTGTATTGTGCCAAATGGTGCTACGCGCGATTTTGCACAAATCAAAGAAACGTGATTTTTTCCGTCGCAATCAGTGCAACGCAAATAGAGCGTGGCGCCATAAGCCTTTAAACTAGCATCTGAAAACCCGTGAATTTCAATGCGAACTGTGTTAGGAGCTGTGATGCATCGGTTAAATTGAACCTGACGCAGGAGAGGTAACTGTTCACGATAATCTGTCCATCTTTTTTGCATTTCATGTGGAACCTGTTCGTCCCAGGAAAGTTTTAATTTCCAGAGATCCTGGATCAGCGATTTCGCGATCATAACTACTGGCCCCAGTAGCCCGAGGGGATCTAATAGTTTTGCCGTTTGTGAAAATATTGAGCGTTTGGTAATGGGATCGTCAAAATTGGATAAGTTTACTGTGTAAAGGATTTTTTCTGAGACTGTGTTCCAACAAAGACCAAGAGTCAGTGGCGGATTCAACAGGTGGGCAAAAGCGCGCTTACCCACTGGGCCCCCCCGACGAAAGGCTAGAGGGCCCCCAAAGCCATGGCTCCAGGGCACACGCTTCTTCATCGACTTCGAAGACCTTTTTTTTTCAGAAGCCAGTCCCAAGCCACCTCTAAAGGGCCCCCCACCTTCTCGGAACAAAAACTTTTGAGACGTAGTTACGCCACTGCAGTCAACTGACATGTGAGAAGTGAGAGAACTGTTTTCTATATCATTTATGAGTCTAGGGTCATTTGATCGCCATTTCCGAAGATTAAATCCTCCTTTGTGCAGGAGAGAAATTAAATCATTGCGTATTGAAAGTGCTTCTTCGTACGTGCTAGCACCAGTCAACAAATCATAGACGTAAAAATCGCGTTTTGCTATTTCCGCCGCGATGGGAAAATTATCGCGTTCGTCATCTGCCAATTGATGCAGAGTTCTAATTGCAAGGAAAGGAGCGGACAAAGTACCGAATGTAACGGTGTTTAACGTGTATACCTGAATTCGTTCACTGGGATTTTCTCTCCAAAAAATCTTATGAAAAAACCTGTGTTCATGATACAATTGGATCTGCCGATACATTTGTTCGATGTCCGCGGTAAGTGCAATTAGAAATGTCCGGAAACGCATGAAAGTGGTAAATAAATCAGCTTGAATGGTCGGTCCTACCATTAAACTGTCATTCAATGAAAATGCTGTTGACGACTTGACCGATCCGTCGAAAACTACGCGTGCTTTTGTGGTGACGCTACTTTTTTTTATAACAGCATGGTGAGGAATATAAAATTCACGCTCTGAACATCCGTTTTGGTTAATTAGACTCATGTGCCCTGCTTGCTTGTCACCTTCAATACACTCAGCACATTCTGACTTAGGATCTGGATTTTTTGAAAATTTGGATTCCAATGAGAGAAATCGATTGAACGCTGTTTTTCGAGATTCGCCAATTTGTTATATGTTCTTGTTAAAGGGTCATTGGACTGTATATCGCCCTGATGCGTCTCGAGTGGTAGTTTTTGTGAAATGGGACTCACAGGCTTCCTCTTCTGACGACCAAGGAGAGGCCTCGTGAGGTGAATCTACTTCCCACAATAAGGGCAGTTCTGAGAACTTTGTGAAATTACAGTAAACCTTTCCGAGTCTCGCTTGAGTTTGATGGAAACATCCCGCAACTACCCAACCGAGTTCGGTTTCTTGAAAAACGGCTTTATGATTTGCAATAGGGATGTGACCAGAATGTAAAAATTGGTAAAAATACTGGGCACCGAGAATAATGTCTATTTCAGAGGGCTGATGAAACTCTGGATCCGCAAGGAATACATCTTTAGGAATAGGGATTGATTTGCGATCAGTGAACACTGATGGCATAGTCGAGACGATGCGATTTACAACAAAAAGGGATAAATCGTGCTGTCGATCATTGTATCGAGACTTGATGGTAGCTTTCGTAGTGTATGTCACCGTAGTTGAGAGTGCATCTACTGCGTCAAGTGGGATTTCAACGGCTATTTTTTTTTTAGACCTATTTTCTCTGCAAATTTTTGTGTAATCACGTGGGGCTGTGAACCCGAGTCTAGCATAACGCGACATGCATGTGTGTGGCCTCTGTCATCGACGAAGTCGACGATGGCAGTTGCCAAAACAACTTCAGATGGGATAAATAATTGATAACTAGAAGCCGGATTGGGCAATGTCTTACTGGACTGATTGGATGGATCTGGTTGATTTTTTTCTGCCTTGGACTCAGGGAAAGTTTTATCATAATGCAAAAGTGAATTATGCCTTTTACCGCACTTCCGGCATCCGCTTGATAAAAAATCCCTCGATTGATGTCTGCCGCGCAAACAATCTGTACGAACTGACGCGTTTTTAGCTGCTTCATATCTGTCTTTCGTAGACATCGCTAAGAAATCGTTTCATGGAAAAATACCGTGTTCACCCTTGCAAATATAACATATGTAATTTTTGTGATTCTCAATCGATTGACTGTTATGTGAATTCTGATGGGATTTATTGTGATTGAAATTTTGATTGGATTGATTGTGATTTCAATTTTGATTAGAGGACGTAGCAACGCCTGTAAAGGTAGAACGAGATTTTGAATTGAAATGACCGTTATTTTTTTCTTGAACCGCTTTTTGAGAGATTGACTGATAAGTAGCTGCCCTTTTCTCTTCAATGTGAGAGCGGCGCTTTATAAAAGCGTGCATGTTCATAAGAGTAGGGAGCTCATCCTCGCAAACGCATTCTTCCCATTTCTCAATAGTATAATTATTCAATTTGCTCTTAATTAAATGAATGAGCATGAAATTCCATTGATCTACATCGATGGAGAGAGCGCGGAGTGCTCGAAGATGTTTTTGTATCATATCATGTAGTTGACGGATTGAAAATTCTTTGGAAACTGGTTTCAAATCGTAAAGAGCTTTAACATGGGTATCGATGATCACTTTTTTGTTATGATACCGGTTTGCAGCAGTTCCCAAGCCACTGTGTAATTTTCGCTGGTGGTTTCTAAAGACGCGATTATATTCGCGGCATCTCCAGTCACTGAACCTTTTTAATAATGAAATTTTTGAGTCACGGGAATGTCCCTGTCATTGTGAATCATCGAATTGAAAGAATCATACAATCCGAGCCATGTTTCAATATTACCCGAGAAAACTGGAATCTTCAGATCGGGAATATTACGACGAATACGTCGCGATATATTCAAATCCTGAATTCGTGGGACATTCGATTCATCGTTCTCTATGGCGTGATTATCGGCTTGCAGGATTTGATGCGGTTGCGTACTAGCTGAAGTAAGTGTATTACAGCACCCACTGTTTTCTGAACCAAGATTAGAAGATGGGGGAGATGGTGAAATTAAAGTAGCCGCTACTGAAGTCGCGGAGAGATTTCTTTCCATTAATTATTTGAATTGACCGCAAATTGAATAGTATCTATTTCCAAAATTCGCTCGTTCATTTACGCTCTCGGACTCCTCTGGCGAGCCTTCCTGACTACCTCTTCTATCGCTTCCTGAATGGTTGTAAACTTTTCGGAAATCGATACAACTCTCTCTTTTAACCGCGTTTCTCAATCAAGTTTTTCAAAATCTGTTTCGTCTTTAATTGAATCCAAAAATTTTTTTAGAATAGCCAATTGACTCTTCAAAGTACCGAGTTTTTTCCTCAAACCTTTAAGCTCTTCTGAGGCAATTGTAAACGGTTAAAGTTTTATACGTGAAGGAGATTGAAACGACTTGAAAAATGGAACGAGAAAGAATGATGGATATGGAATGGAATTTGGTAGATCAAATAACCGACTTACTTGGACCTTATAAGGTACGTAGATATATCTGGAGATGCTGTAGCTGCATTGGTTGCTCGTTGAACGTTGATTCTGTGCGGATGATCTGGATATCTGGCTCTCCTAAATCGCCTCCGTTGATGGAATTGCAAGCCCTTCTTGGACAGCTTGTGGATTTCCTTGTTCACTGTGGTCACTAATTGATATTGTCCACTAATTGTTTCGATCACACATCGGTATTGAAAAACTTTAGATACTTATGATTCTCTGACTTGTATTGGCACTTGCACTGTCACTAACTTGTCTGTTTTTCGCCAGTAATGTTTGTAATGTTTTATAAATTTTTATATTGTTTTGTAATGTTTGGTAAATTTTTGTAATGTTTTGTGACTGTCGTCCCGAAGAAATAATGTAAATTCACATTGAGTATGCACTCTTCACTGTATGATCTCACTATTTGTTAGTCACGGATTGTCACTTTTCACTTCAGTTGCTTAACAGCCACTCATATTTTTGTATGCTTGTAATGAGACTAGTTTGTGCTGCAAATGGGTGAGGGTTCAAATAATGTAATGAACACAGTTCTTCAAATTAATACTTCACATATATTTTAAAGAACACGACACATACTATTTACAGTACTGTAGGAAAAAAAAACATGGTAAATATAAGTATAAACGCGAGTTAGTGAAACAATTTAAAGACGAGTTGAAGGTACCGATGGTTTGGAAAAATCTGACGAGATCTTAGGGTCGAAGTTACATTGAGGTGCAAGTTGAAGCACAAAGTGGGAGGATTGATCAATTAGAATTCGGAAGTTTGTTGGTGGGATTGATAGGCGACACCCTCTGCAAAGGGCAAGTGAAAATTGCAGCTGCGCGTTTTTTTCCAGAAATAAAATATTCTAGGTAAGGTCATCCTTGAGTTTCGATGGTCTGATCGTAAAGGGCTTAAGTTTAGAACTCCAGACTGAAACTATTTACTCTCGAAGCTGATGCAACAATGCTTGATCTTGAGCAGGTGTACAAGCTTTCAAAATTGGAAAGTAAAGTAAAATACCCCAAATCATAAACAACCCTAGCTATAAATTATTTACAATATGAATCGTCTTGAAGGTTTTCTATCTGGTATTTACAATTATTTTTTATAGTAGGACTAAACAGTTGTAAAATGGTGTGAAACACCTAAGAACTAAATCTTAAACGAGAAAAATTACAGTTTCTGTCATTGTAGAAAGTTCTAAAGTAGTCTAAAACGCGAAAAAATGAAATATTACACGAAGAAGAAAAATTTTAATCGATATGTCATTTATTTAAAAATTATTGTATTGATATTCCTGTTAACAGTTCGTATATTTTACATTCACATATCGTCGTATAATAAATATTTAATTAGCAAAAGAGAGTTCAAAAATTGGTATTTGAACTTTTTTGAGCTGTAGATTAGGGCTTGTCCATAAACTACGTAGCCCTTTTTGAGTCATTTTTTCAGTACCCCCTCCCCCCTCGTAGATTGCCGTAGATCTTTGCCACTTCCCCCCCCCCCCCAATCTGCGCAGGTTTTTCATTATATATTCCCCCTTCCAAATCGATATTTTGCTGCAGAAGGCGTTATTTTATCGTATACATTTACTTTACGTTCAACACAAATCCATATAATTTAACGACAAAAACCAAGTGCCAATTGTGAACACATTAAAAAATTGATTTTATCGTTTAAATAAATATTTTTGTAAATTATTTCATAAAAATTAATTTTTTTTCTGAATTGAATATATGATACTAACTACACTAGCAACGCCGCACAGTGGACCTTTTTGGAAATTCTGTCCAAAAATCGTAGAACTTTGGATCGGAATGACCTAGAGGAATATCTTTTTTTAATTGAAGAAAAAACCTTTCCAAATATAGAAAAATTATAGGGGAAGTCAGAAAAAAAATGGTGACCTTGAAAATATGTGTTGAAGATGGAATTTTTGGCAAAAAATCGTTTACTGAATACTAAAAACGTTTAGAGCTTACATTTCATGTGCGATACATGTTTTTATATAGATTTTTGCATGCTCAATCCGAATCTGATATGTAAATCGTTGTAAGACAAAGGCCAAAATGGCGGGGCCAATATGGCAGATTAAAATTAAAATTTCAGGTCGCTGATTGCAAATCCAAGGTCAAAATTAAAAAATTAAAAATTGCGGATCCAATATGTCGGACCAAAATTGTAAAAGGAAACCGATTTGACTAAAATTTGTTGCAAGGGGGTTTTTCGGGTCGCTGATTCTAAATGCAGGGTCAAAATTGAAAAATTCGAAATGGGTGATCCAATATTAAGGACAAAAATTGTAAAAGGAAAGCGATTTGACGAAAATTTGTTACAAGGGGGTTTTTCGGGTCGCTGATTTCAGATGCAGGGTCAAAATTAAAAAATTCGAAATGGGTGACCCAAAATGATGGACCAAAATTGTAAATAAAACCGATTTGATTAAAATTTGCTACAAGGTGGTTTTTCAGGTCGCTGATTACAAATCCAAGGTCAAAATTAAAAAATTAAAAATTGCGGATCCAATATGGCGGACAAAAATTGTAAAAGGAAACCGATTTGACTTAAAATAGCCTATAGAAGGTTTTGCAGGTGGCTGATTTAAAATCCAAAGTCAAAATTCCAGAATTTAAAGAAGCGGTCAAATCTGTTTTTTTGCACACACCTTTGGTCCACCATTTTTAATTTTTCCATTTTGACACCGGATAGGAAATCAGCGACCAGAATAACCCCCTTGTAGCAAATTTTAGTCAAATAGGTTTCCATTTCCAATTTTTGGCCGCCATTTTGGATCCACCATTTTTAATTCTTTAATTTTGACCTAGAATTTGTAATCAGAGATCTGAACAACCACATTGTAGCAAATTTGAGTCAAATCGGTTTCGTTTTACAATTTTAGTCCGCCATGTTGGCTCCGCCATTTTGGATTTTGTCTTACAACGATTTACATGGCAGATTCGGATTGAGCATGCAAAAATCTATGAAAAAACATGTATAGCACATATAATGTGAGATCTAAGCGTTTTTGGTATTCCGTGAACGATTCTTTTGCCAAAAATTTCATCTTCAACACAGATTTTCAAGGTCACCATTTTTTTTTGACTTTCTCTATCATTTTTCTATATTCCGAAAGGTTTTTTCTTTAATTAAAGAAAAAATATCCCTCTAGGTTATTCCGATTCAAAGCTCTACGATTTTGAGACAGAATTTCAAAAAAGGTCCACTGTAAGCCGTAGTGACATCTGTACTTTAAGCTACGTAGCTAGGGTTAAAAGCTCCCCCCCCCCTCCGTAGATTAGCGTAGTATTTTCCACTACTCCCCCCCCCCCACCTTTCTAGTGGCTACGTAGTTTATGGACGAGCCCTTATGAGGATGACTTTTTCATCGAGTTTCAACCCATAGGTTTAGCGCAATGGTTAAGACTCCTGACTGCTATGCAATAGATTGAGGTATAGATGTAGGTTCGATAACCCGCAGCGTTAGAAATTTTATTTGTAATATAATATTTAAATGTAATATACACACTGAGAAACTTTAGGTTAGAAAAATTACTAAAACGGATAGCAAATGGGGGCAAAATGCTTAAATTTCGACATTTTAATACATAAATAATAAGTTATACTATTTTTATAAGAAGATTTCCTATTTGGTAATAGCAATCCTTACTATTTTCTGTAGTAAAATCTGATGTAGGAAAAATTAGTAGAGAAATTAATAAATTGTACAAAAAAAAAATAAAAGTAATAAGTATTTTAAATAACATAATATACTAAATATGTAGAAGAAATTACTATTGTCTGTAGGAACACGATGTGTATTATGGACATTTCTTACTTTTTGTAACAAAGGTTAATGCCAATTATTAAATTTGGTCCCAAGTATTACTAACTGATTTAGCAGAAAGTATCGAGCCTTGGACCGAGCGCGGCCGAGTGCATCCGACGTGTGTCGATCGCCGGTCATATTTTTAGGTTGCGAAAATGACATCTAATTTATGTTTCAATGCAAAATCCGCAAAAAAACGTAATTTAGAAAAAAATATTTACTTATTTTAATTACATTAAAAATTTTGTTGTTTAAAATTATAAAAATATCATGAATATTAATCAATTAAAGATTAAATGAATTAGAACCAATGAACTTTCTATCATTTAGGTCATATGGAAGTTTTCATTCTGAGTCCCACAATGTCTTATACGTAGATGGATCATCGCCCGACTGCTGTCCCGGAGACGCGTGTTCGATTCCCGCCAGCCTTCGTTTTCTTCTAACCCGATTTTTCTAATGTTGTCAATTCTTAATTTAAATAAATGTGAATTATGCGTTAAATGTAGAACATGTGTGTAGGTAGGCTTGTGTGAAAGTTAGCAACACGTATTTATTTTTTTTACTATTCCCACTGTAGCATATTTTGCTAACCAGTTAGTAATTCGGTGCGCACGGTCCCTGCGCATCATTTTACTACAGCACTTTGTAAATAATGTTATCTTCTACAGATATTAATCCAACAAATTTACTATTATCTCCTACCAAAATTAGTAAATAGTGCAGACTTGCAGTTTTACTACAGAGGTTAATAAATACTTCAAATGCCTTTTTTAATAAATGCAATAGTTTTAACTTTTATTCCAATATATTTTATAATTCTTTACGTAGCTACGAGTTACTATTGAGGTTAGTAAATATTATTAAAATTTGCTTTTTGCCTCTCATTGCAAAGTTCAGATAGTGAAATCTAGTGTGATTTTTAACAAGAAATACAAACAAGGGTTTCTCAGTGCACTGTTAAAAAAATCTGTATTAAATTTAATACAAATGTATATGAGTCATTTGCATACACGGTAGTTGAAATTTAATATACGTTAAAATATGAATAGCTGTACAGTTTATATTAAATTTGATATACAGTTCGGTACAGCAGCGTGCTTGAAAACTCAAAGTCCTTTGATTTCTCCAAATCTTATCAAATATTCGCGATTGAAGTAATAATCTAGAATTCGTCGAATGAATTCCTTTTCATGATCAAAGTGCAACGTACATGTGGAACTCCTTCCAAAATTTGACCTGAATGGTAGAAATTCAATGTGAGTATAGTTGATTGTAGGTTAGGTCTGTAATTCATTTGCGTAATTGAACTTTTCGATTTGAAATCCAATTTCGATTTTGGTTAACTGGTAGAAGATATCGTGTTTTATTATTGAAAATCGAAAATCACTGCTAATCTTATTTTGATTTTGTGTAAAATAGAATTATTTGAGCGATTATCATGAATGTATATGAAATTTAATAAACACACGTACCTAAATGGCGATTTCATATACTTGAGTTATTAATTTTAATATACATTGGTATTTTAAATTTAATACTACTTTCAACAGTGTATGTATTCACTCTACACTAGGACCCATTAATATTCAAAGGCAAAATACTCGCAATCAATTAATATTTATTTTTTAAATACCTTTTTTGTCATATCTTCAGAATATAGCAGTAGTGGGTCCTAAAATTAAACCAAATTTTTGAATGAAATCAAAATTTTTCAAATTATAACAAATATTCAAACGATATAGATGCGTCCTAAAAACAATTCAATGATTTTTTATTATTTTTCAAATTAACTCCGGTGATGGCGGCCAGAGTCTAGACCGGAATTGGCCGTCAAGTGCATACCGGAGTTATCATTCCAGCAACGGTACGATATTGTCTACCGATCTTCGTAAATATTTTTGCCGATACTGGGCCAGTGCTGGACCGTATCTATCTTGGCACTTGGGTAGTTGCCACTCAAGTATCAGGCAATAATAGGCTAATGGATATGCTAGATTCGAACCGACCTTGGCATCCACTGCTGAGCAAAACTGTCGCCTAGCATTGGGCCAATAATGGCGTCCAATGTTGGGCATGTGCTTCCAACTAGTATTGGGCCTGTTTCGGCCGCCGATTGCATACCGTAGTTACACATCCAGGTATGGCCCAATACTGGCAGCCGAATTCCGGCAACATTTTTGCCAGTCCTGGGCCAATGTTGAGCCGTATTGGAATTCGCACTTGGGATTTTTACGCTCAGATGGACAGTTATTTGAGCATCATCATTCGAGTTTTTCTGTTGAAATCGAGCAAATTTTTAAGAAAACAGAGAAAGTTCCTTCTATTACGTTTAGTTTTCCAAGCTCAAGTTGAAATATCTTCCAATAACAAAAAAAAAATAGTTTTTTAATTACACCGGCACACAAAAAAATAAAAGTGGGCGGTACTTTTGACTAGAGCGATATATCCCATATTGTTTCGATATCTGACACAAAATAAAATTCTCTTACAAATTTGATACATTTTCAGGAATAAAACTTTTACAATGAAATGGGAGGGTGAAAATTGTTACACTCAAAAATCAGTCTGTAATTTATCAGTGCATAAGCCTGGCCGCGTCTAGAAAATTGATTAAACCTCAGGATAGAAAGTATGTACACGAATTTTTTACTTCGTAAAGTCCTTTGCTATTTTTTGTTTTGTTTCTACAAATAAGGCTAAAGACCATTTTTCTCATCAAGAACAAAAATAAACCTTCTTCTAATATTTTGATTTAAAAAACAAAGAAGTAGAAGCAAAATAATCATAATAATATCCTTAATGTTCAGAAAAGAACGAAACTTTTTGATGCATCTGAATTGCACTGAGCTTTTCTTGCAAATTTTCTTTATTTTCATAAGCACAGACACACTCCCAGTTTTATAAGTTTTTGGTTTAAGGAAGTTGAAATTTTCTTTTCATCTGATGTGTCTTACATTCCAAGGAAAAATTAAATATCTTCAAATTTCATTTTCAAAAAGAGAACGAAAGTTTTGCATTTGCATCTCGTTTTTCGACACATGTTGAATATTTCTTTGAAATTGACTCAATTTTTAAAATGAAAATTAAATTATCTGCATATAATATTATTTTTCTTGAAGAAAAATTTCGTTCAATTTTTATTTTGTTTTTAGAAACAAATCTAGCGAAAAGCAAGTTTAGGTAAAGGTGTCTAACACAGGGTATCCGCGTGTTTAGAGAATCGAAAGCAATATCCAATAAATTATACAATGAAATGTGTCATAATCATCACTGAATATCTATAACTACTCCGGCATATATTGACACCTTTTAGGGAAGTTATATTCGCGTCCTTTTCCTATCTAAGTTTTGTTCAACATTAAATGTATTTTTGACTCTTCACACTGATATTATCCATCTAACTCTCAACTGATATTTGAGAAAAAGAGGAACATACACAATGTTTCCACTCATATACTCACTTTCATGAGACAAGGCATTGTTCTCGTGCTATTTGCGGGAAAAAGAGTTTTCCACCTATATTTTAAAATATAAACCCATATTTGGTAGACGATGTGCCATGACTCACAAAGAATACATTAGACTAATTTCATAAACTTTGATGCTAATGTTATCAAAACGCATATAATAATTTTCTGTTCTGACATACTGACGGTTGTCAGGTTGGCAAGTATGTATCGTCTGTATTTTAACGTAGATAATATCTAGACATTTTATAAAGTTGTTAACACTGCCATTCATTATGTTTATACAAAAGTAACTTTTGGCCGGATAATGAAAATTCTCGTGAAAGATAAACCATGTAAATTAATATATCAACTACAAGTTAACTGAAAAACGATCCTTTCAGAACATCAAAAAAGTCTAGGAATTTCTTCGTTTCAGTTTAACAATTTTAAGGAAGATGTTTAGAATCGTAATCTCTAGCAAGTTACCTTGTGTAGTGAGTTATGCAAAAAAGTTTTAACCAAACGAAATATGTTTCCCGTCATCACTATGTTCAGAGAGACGAGAGAGCGACAGGAATGAATCAGTGATACCACTGATGGTTGCAAACATGTTTTTTTTGTTGGGTTTTTTTGTATAATTCGTTGCACAAGATGACTTTGTGAGAAATAATTTGTCTAAATAGCCCAATGACTTTAGATCAAATTCGATATAAGAAACAGAAAAACCGCGGGCTGAGAACTTTCGACGCAGTCAAGTGTCCTCCGCAAAGCAGATGAAGAAATCACATAATTGTTCAAGAATTAATTACCGGAAGTGTCCACCAGCTTTGATGTTGCGTTTTCATCGATTTGCACGAGTATTTTGCATTTCTCGATGAAAAAGGTGAGCAAAAAATTTGTAGAGAATTCGATTCTCTGTTATTTTCATCTAGGCGATATTGTTAAAAAATAGTATTTGTTGCTAACAATAAGCGAAAGTGTGGAAAATTAGGAAAGTGGCGCAGTTTCTTCCACAATTTGACTATTCCAATTAAAAATAAGTGGCACATTGGAATGGCAAAGTTTTAGGAGACTCAATTTCCAACAACTTTTGTATGAACAAGTTTTTCGTGCGACGTGTAGATCACGGTCGGGAACGCTCTCAACACAGACGTGTGAGGGAACTCGCTCTATTGGACACAATATATGTGTTACCGGAGGACCGTTTCGCTAGCCCCAACAACCACGCAAATTGAACTTTTTTTGGGCCAACTTCAACCTCTAAAAACAACCCCCTACACTGAGAAACTTTAGGTTAGAAAAATTACTAAAACGGATAGCAAATGGGGGCAAAATGCTTCAATTTTGACATTTTAATACATAAATAATAAGTTATACTATTTTTATAAGAAGATTTCCTATTTGGTAATGGCAATCCTTACTATTCTCTGTAGTAAAATCCGATTTAGGAAAAATTAGTAGAGAAATTAATAAATTGTACAAAAAAAAATAAAAGTAATAAGTATTTTAAATAACATAATATACTAAATATGTAGAAGAAATTACTATTGTCTGTAGGAACACGATGTGAATTATGGACATTTCCTACTTTTTGTAACAAAGGTTAATACCAATTATTAAATTTGGTCCTAAATATTACTAACTGATTTAGCAGAAAGTATCGAGCCTTGGACCGAGTGCATCTGACGTTTGTCGATCGCCGATCATATTTTTAGCTTGCGAAAATGACATCTAATTTATGTTTCAATGCAAAATCCGCAAAAAAACATAATTTAAAAAAAAAATTTACTTATTTTAATTACATTAAAAATTTTGTTGTTTAAAATTATAAAAATATCATGAATATTAATCAATTAAGGATTAAATGAATTAGAACCAATAAACTTTCTATCATTTAGGTCATATGGAAGTTTTCATTCTGAGTCCCACAATGTCTTATAGGTAGATGGATCATCGCCCGACTGCTGTCCCGGAGACGCGTGTTCGATTCCCGCCAGCCTTCGTTTTCTTCTAACCCGATTTTTCTGTTTCAGCTTTATAATATAAAATACTATCTTTTAAGAATATATACATATATGTAATTTCTAATGTTGTCAATTCTTAATTTAAATAAATGGGAATTATGCGTTAAATGTAGAACATGTGCGTAGGTAGGCTTGTGTGAAAGTTAGCAACACGTATTTATTTTTTTTACTATTCCCACTGTAGCAGATTTTGCTAACCAGTGTGTAATTCGGTGCGCACGGTCCCTGCGCATCATTTTACTACAGCACTTTGTAAATACTGTTATCTTCTACAGATATTAATCCAACAAATTTACTATTTTCTCCTACCAAAATTAGTAAATAGTGCAGACTTGCAGTTTTACTACAGAGGTTAATAAATACTTCAAATGTCTTTTACAATAAATTCAATTGTTTTAACTTTTATTCCAATATATTTTATAATTCTTTAAGTAGCTACGAGTTACTATTGAGGTTAGTAAATATTATTAAAATTTGCTTTTTGCCTCTCATTGCAAAGTTCAGATAGTGAAATCTAGTGTGATTTTTAACAAGAAATACAAACAAGGGTTTCTCAGTGTATGCAGCAACAATGATCGCAAGGCCACCGGAACGTTTCGCTGGCCCCCTCAGTGTTTCTTGAGCCATCAGGTACTTCCGGTGTTGCACGAAGTGTTATTTCTGTTGAGCAAATTTGAAAAAATTCTGCACTAAATGTTTGGTCGAAAAAAAGTTGAATTTGCATTTTCGGCAAGGTCCGAAATACTCTGTGATTTTGGACTTTGTCTGGAATGAATGCAGGCAAACCTAGGTGTGTCAAATTTGCTTTAGGCAAAGTCGGGAACAACTTCACCTGGCTGTAGTTTAGGCAACGTGAGATATACCAAATGTGTTGTGGGCAAATATATATATATATATATATATATATATATATATATATATCATCCATTTAGATGGAAGCACGAAGACGAACCGGCGAAACGCCCACATTGAGTGGACGGATCAACTCAAGAATGACGTGCTAGACTGCTACGATACTAGCATTATCCCTGTTCGCGGAGGCTTTATGGCGCGTATGCACACTCTGTGGTGCCAGAAACATCCAGAGCTTCAGCACGTTCCGCATCAGTCTTTGCGAAATCAAGCCGAGTACCTCCGGAAAAATGGATATGTACGCGGAGCGCTTCCCCAACCGCTGCTTGATCAAGCTGCAGACAAAGATGAAGCGAAACTAAGACCAACCGCAGAAAGCAGGCACCATCTGAAAGATGATCGCAATTTCAGAACAAGAAGGAACATCAACTTGCAAGTTCCTCTTAAGCCCCAAGATCTGGCTAAAATGGATGCCTCCCTTCGTGGAGATCAGTATTGCCAGATTGGTCGAACTGCATTAACGTACGAGGCTCTGTAAATTTACCGTACAATTACCGTACGTGGATAAAGAAATTTACAGTTTTGATTATGCTGATTTCAATAGTCGTACCAAAGATAGGTCTTACCCATTATATATAGTCGGCGAAATACGCGTGTTTTCCAAATCAAATTTTCAATTTAATTATTTGCGTATTAGGTATTTTCACTTCAGCGACCAGCTAACTTCACTTCGTTGAGTGCTGAGGTGAAAGTAATGGACCAAATGCATGGGGCAAAACTTCATTTTTGTAATATCTTCGTAATGAATAATAATTATTACCATTTTATTATTCCATTTGATAATTCATAAAACATTAAAACTATTTTTCAAATACACATATATGGGAAAAAATTAGTTTATACGGAGATATTAGCAAAATAAGGCAAAAGTGGACCGAATCATACGCATTTGTTCCATTGTTTTCCCCTCAGCATTCAACAGAGTGAAGTTAGCTGACGATGAAGTGAAAATGCCTAATTAGGAATTTTCACTTCAACCACCAACTAACTTCACTTCGTTGAGTGCTGACGGAAAAAACCCTACCACTAAATTTATCATAAAAAAATGAGATCGTACTCGATCGAAATTTCCGTACAATTATCGTACTTCGTTGTACGGTAATCGTAAGTCGTACATTACTTAAAATTACCGTACGTCTGGCAACAATGGTGGAGATATCTCGCAAGAGTCCGATCTCTAGACCATCAATTGCTCAGTTTATGGTGCTGCGAGAGCTTTGGCTGATTAAAATCCAAGGCTAAAACCGACGATGGATCAAAAGACCAGAAGATGCTTGCATCAACTGAACAAGAACATTGGATGGACTACATAACATCTGCTAGACCGTTCACGGAAAGCGTTCGGAAGATTGCCCAAGAACTAAGGATCTTGAATCACACACTAAAAAAGTCAAAGCTGCTAACAACCAATCAGCATATTGATGACAAAATACGGCTGTTATCTGACGCAAGGAGGAGAATACAGAAGAGGGAGAGATGGATCAAGGAGAATCAACAGTTTCTTGCTGATCCATCGAGCCTCTTCAGCGATCTCCCTGTTTTTTTTTAAATTCATCCAAGCCCAAGGAGGTAGAAACTTTTTGGAGAGAGGTGTACAAGATCCCGAAACACTAGAGTTGAAAGAAGATACTGATAATATCATCCGCTTCAAAGATTTTTGCGGCAACCTCATAAAATCTGATGAGGAATGTCCATCAGTCACTGCCCAAGAGGTGAAAAAAGCACTTAGAGACACAAATAACTTTTCCGCTGCTGGACCAGATTGTATCAAGAACTTTTGGTGGACACCCATTCCGCAGTGGCTGGTGTTAGGACGCACTATACTCCTGCCGAAAAAAGGCAACTTCTCCAAGGCAGAGAATGACAGAACAATAACTTGTTTGAACACAATGTATGACAGCCTTACAGCTGTCCTAAACAGCTGGATTGTTCGACGAATTGAGCCTGCATGGCGAGAGATGTACGAACAATGTGGCTCGAAAAAAGGTGTAGAAGGCTGTCGAGAGAACCTGATAATTGACAGGTGTGTCTGTGAAGACGCTGCAGCCCATCAGTGCGTCCTGTCAATGGCCTGGGTTGACTACCGGGAAGCTCTCGATTCAACCTCTCCTAGACTTATCATCTGTCTGTTGGAAAGCTTGAAGGTACATCCACACATAGTGAGATGCATAGAGAGACTGATGCCTTTGTGGAAAACTAGATTTACTATCTCATCTAGAAATTATCGTCTGACAACGAACAACGTCACCTTCTAGAGGGGCGTCTTTCAAGTTGATACCATGAGCCCTTTGCCTTTTTGCATCACACTTCTGCCTCTATCTCTCGCACTACGAAATTCTCCTGGATACCTCTGTGGCGACAGTAATCAGCGCGATCATTAGGTCACTCATGTATTTTATACGGATGACCGAAAGATATATGCCTCTGGTAAAAGCAAACTTCAAGCTGCTATAAATATCGTCAAGAACTACACAGGAGTGATTGGGATGGACTTTGGTTTGGACACGTGTGCCAAAATTCATCTAAAGAAAGGAAAGATTACTGCCGTTCCCTAGAACCGTGAGGTTGTGGATATAAGTGTTATTAGACATCTTAACACTGGAGAGACCTATTCATATCTGGGCGTGCCTCAAAGCCGCATTCAGGACGTAACACCAGTGAAGGAGTCCCTCCGAAGCAGATACAAGCATCTTCTTCAAAAAATTGTGTCTTCCAATCTGTCGGCGTTGAACAAGGTATCTGCGACTAACATGCTTGCCGTCCCGGTTCTCCTCTACTCGTTTGGGGAGTTTCAATGAACAGAGAACGAGCACACGTTCATTGATATTGCCACACGTAAGATCATGTATATGCATGAGAGTTTGCATACTCTTATCAATCTGTCCGTTCTGCGATTATACATTTCACACTGTCAAGGCGGACGCGGACTTCTAAATATCTAATGTCTTTATAACCGAATTCTTCTAAGTCCAGCTTACACAGTTGCAAATGACAGAGATCCTTTCCTAAAAATGGTCAGAAAACACGAGATGATTGGCAAAGGAGCGTTCCTTTAGAAAGCCGCGAATCAAGCGGCCGAGACCCTTGGCCTGAATTTGAACATCAGAAATGAGGAAAGTGCATTACTCCATCTAGATGCTTCACATCCAAAAGCCGAAGTAAAGAAAGCAGAGGTTGGAAAATTTCACCAAGAGCTGCTCGACAAGCATATGCACGGAAACTTTTACAGAAATGCAGAAAAGCAGACCTTGTAAAAGGAGCAGACTTTTTCTTTCCTCAAATCCTCAGGGCTCAATTCAGGTAAGCAGGGTTTTATTTTTGCATGCCAGGACGGTGTCATTTCCACCTTGGCATACCGTGCCCGCATTTTATGTCAAGAAGTTCCCAGTGATAGGTGCAGAGCGTGTCATGCACACGCTGAGTACCTAGAACATATTCTATCTGGGTGTCCGACCCACGCAGGAACGACGTACATCTATAGACATAATGCGGCCTTAAGAGTACTTTATTACCATCTTTGTCGCTCTTACGGTGTTGGTCGCGACTCTGTCCTGCCGAACGCTCCAAGGCATATAGAGTCAATTGTCCGAAACGAGAAGCGCCAAATTTTCTGGAACTGCGACTTTCGGGCAGCAGTCTCCGTTACGCACTCGAGGCCAGACATTGTTCTCCAAGACGTCGAGAAACGAACTATATTCTTGATCAAATTCTAGGCTCCATCCGAATACAACACCACTGCAAAGGAGAAAGAAAAAGAGGAAAGGTATCAAGACCTTAAAAGAGAGCTGCAACAACGGTATCCAAAATATTCGGTGCGAGTAATTGTCCTTGTGATAGGTGCTCTCGGAAGTGCGAAACTATCACTGGTTTGTAACCTTAAGGCCATACCCGCGTGCCAAAAATATGCCAAGGCACTTGCTAGATGGATGCAGAAAGTTGTCATCGTTGGTTCGCTCCGTGTCCTCAATACACACGACGTTTTCGCCGGCCTGTCGTTGTGATTTCGTTGTGCCCTGTGACCACCCATCTCACGTTTGTGAAACGTGGCCATATGTGTGATTTGCCGCGGTTCTACTGGGGGCTTTTGACATTTTTTTTAGATGGCAGTTGCTCTCAGTAGGACCCTGCGGTGGTTGTTTAACTCTTTTTTTTATTGATTTATATATATATATATATATATATATATATATATATGTATCGTTATCTTTCAAGAAATAACATTGAATGGAAATAGTTATAATATACTGGTTACTTGTTAACGCAAGATGTCGAATTATGATATTTTGAATTACAAATGCAATTTTGCCTTCTAGCACTTGCCAGTGGAACTGGAGCCAAAAGAATGGGGGTGGAAAAAACCCCTCGGTGCCTCGAACCTATCACCGCCGACGCTTCACCAGCGCCACACTCATTATCAAAAACAATTTCTTGCAAATGCAGAACGGGCTTTGGAGTAACATGCGGCTGTCGAAAAGCTGGACTGAATTGCTCGCTGATTTGTAAGAATTGTAGTGTCGATTCGCGCACAAAAGCCCCAAGCAACCAGATCGACGACGACGACAGCGACGATGACCTTGCAAACGATTCTCCTGTGGACCCAGAGAAGAGTCGCACTGACAACGAGACCGAAACTGAATGCCAAACTCAGAGTGAAATAAAATCTCGAGACAATACCGACGTTGAACGTCTAACAAAAAGATTTAAATTAAAATAAAGTCACACATAGCCATTGCATTTTAATAAAAATTGAACAATTTTAAAAAATTAAAAAATTAAATAATACAACATGTGGATTAGGCCTACTGGGAAAATCACATGAAAAAAACGTGCCCAGACATTTACCTCTGCAGTGATGTGGAAATGAGTTACGAGTCGCTTTCGCCGTGCTTCTGTATTGAGAGCGTTCCTGTCCGTCATCCACACGTAGCACGAAAAACTTGTTGATACAAAAGTTGTTGGAAATTGAGTCCCCTACAACTTTTCTATTCAAATATGTCACTTATTTTCAATACACATAGTCAAAAAGTGGAAAAAACTGTGCCACTTTCCTAATTTTCCACACTTTTTGCTTATTGTTAACGACAAATAATTTCTTTACAACAATATCGACGCGGGGGACACTTAACAACGTCGAAAATTCTACGCCCGTGGTTTTTCGAGTGACAAAAGTCTAAAATGATTGGGCTATAAATATCGATCTTAAAAGTAGTTGGAAAACTCAATTCATGTGTATGTATGTTTGCACTCGAGGATACACAGGGACACAAATAGCATGGAAATATAAATTTTTTGTTTTGTAAATGTTCGAATAAAAAAGTTCGATCTTTCAAGAACCCATTCCGTGAAAGATTTAATTTCATTCAGTTGGATGTGTCTAACTATATAAATTATTTTTAGAAAGAACCTGGATATGAGTTTCAATCTTTCTGACTACTGTCCGATGTTGATCACCTAACTTTGGCTAATGTCTTCTTGAATATAAGTCCATATACATTAAATTTCGAAAGTCAACTCCAAATATCTTTCAGAAATAAAATAAAAGTTTTTAAATTTCTGTTTCGATATCTGAAATAAAGAAAAATTTTACTCCAAATTTGATTCGTTATTAGAAATAAAACTGTTACAATGAAACTCACTTGAAAAAGTGAACGTAAAAAAGGACGTAAAAAAGTACGTTTCAAAGGACCTGCAAAAAGACGTACCAAAGGACATGCCGAATTGGAATACAAAATGACGTACTTTGGTATGTCCTTTTATACGTACTTTTGTATGCTCTTTTGGAGTCCACTTATTTCTAGTGGAAATATAAGGCTGAAAATTTTTGCATATAAAAATCAGTTTACAATTTTTCAGTGCATAAGCCTGACCACGTCCAGCGAGACATTTATTCGTCAAACTTTAGCATAGAAAGTACAAGAATTTTATACTGTGTAAAGTCCTTTCCTATTTTGTTTTGATTTTGTAAATAAAGCTAAAGACTCGTAACATTTTTCCCATCAAAAATAAAAAGAAACCTTCTTCTCATGGTTTTAATAAAATAGAAATTTGAAGCAAAATCATAGTAACATAATTCATGTTCAGAAAAGAACGAAACTTTTTTATTCATCTGAATTGCAGTGATCTTTTCTTCAAATTTTTCTAAATTTTCATAAATACAGCCAAACTCCCCAGTGACAGTTTATTCTAATACGTCTCATTTTCAGAGGAAAACGTAGATTTTCTCGTCCCCGATACATGCTAAATATTGCATCGAAACTTGTTCATTTTTTAGAATAAAAATGAAATTATCTGCATATACTATTATTTTTCTTAAGGCCATGCGACGAGTGGGTCACGTGACCGGATTCCTACCTTACCGACATTTTTTTATTTGTCAACTTATTTTCACACGAATAGCCACATCGAGTTGAAAATTTGGGATAATAAATAAGAAGCACCAAGAAAGGCGGTTCAGGTCCTAAATTGTAAAAATCATGAAAAAAGCATTTTTACAACATTTTTTTTCTGGTTGTCACAATTTAGGACCAAGGCCGCCATTCTCAGTGCTTCTTATTTATTATCCCACATTTTCAACTCGATGTGGCTATTCGTGTGAAACAGAGTTGACAAATAAAAAAAGTGCCGGTAAGGTTGGAATCTGGTCACGTGACACACTCATCACATGGCCTTGAAGAAAAATTTCGTTCAATTTCTTATTCCGTTTTTAGAAAGAAATATCACGAAAATCAAGTCGAGTGAAGATGTTCAATTACATGTACTCAGCGTGGCCAAAGATTCGAATGGGTTATCTAACAAATTATTCAATGAAATGTGTCATTTTCACTGAAGATTTATGACTACTCTGTTATATATTGACGTCTTGCCAAATGTTATTTTCGCGGTTTTTTCTATTTAATCCAAGTAATCAAATTTTTTGGTCTTTACAGTCTTATAAAAAA
>CAKNXH010002323.1:42279-78478 GCA_932178445.1 Andricus quercusramuli
TTACTTGGATTTGATCGACAACAGTCTAAGAACGGAGTTTTGGTTTTGGTTACCACCAAACCAATATTATTGATTTTCCTATTCAAGTTTTATTTAAATGAAAAGTGTTTCTGACACTTCGCACTGATTCTTAATCACACGTTCCATCTGACAATTAGGAAAAACCGGACCATTAAAAATATTTTCACTTCTATACTTACATTCAGGAAACATTGTTCTTGGGCAGTTTGCGGCAAAAATGGTTTCCTGCCAAGATTGAAAATAATAAACCCATATTTCGTAGAAGATGTACCATGGCTTACAAAGAATCCATGAGACTAATTTAAAGAATATTGAGGCTAATGTTTTCAAAACGCATAGAAGAATTTTCTGTTCTGACATTCTGACGATTGGCGGTTTGGCAAGTATGTATCGTCTGTAATAATACATGGATAATACCTAGAGATTTTATAAAGTTGTTAACACTGAACTTCATTACGTTTATAGATAGCTAAACGTTTATTTTTCAGCCTGCTGGACTTAAAAAATTGACTTGCTTACACATCCCAACACACACCTGCCTCATCACCACATTTGCCCTCCTCACTCTCTTTTATGTGACCATCCACTCCCCCATTCCTTCGAAACACGGAGCCCAGGTACACAAACTCTTTCACCTCCTGCACCTACGTTCCCTTCCACTTCCACTCCCTTCCCTTATCCCTTCCCCCTCCTTTTCTGAACACCATAACCTTGGACTTTTCCGAATTCAGCTCTAACCCCTTTTTATCCAGGTATCTTCTCAACCTCTTCATCATCTCCTTCAGGGCCTCCTCGCTGCTTGCCAGCAACATTATGTCATCTGCGTACGCTACTGACCTAATTCCAACCCCTCCTATCCTGACTCCTCCTACCACCCAGTCCTCCAGCTTACTTTCCATATTCGCAATTAAAATTCCAAAAAACATTGGGCTAAGCGGACACCCTTGCCTTAACCCCCTATCCATCTAGAATCCCTCCGAAATCCCCTCCCCTCCTTTTACCTTGTCTTTGGTCTCTTCATATATCTCCCTTACCCTTTCAAGTAGGACTCTCTCTACTCCCCTATCCTCCATCGCCTCCCACAACCTCTCCCTATCCACCGACGGAAACGCGCCTTTGGGATCCACAAATAACGCGTACACTGTCGTCTCCTTCTTCGCTAATTTTCTATCCACCACGTGCTGCAGCATGTAGATATTGTCGATAGTACTCCTACCCGCCCTGAATCCCGCCTGCGTCTCCGGAAAAATTCCTTTCCCCTCGACATCCTTCCGCTGTCTCTTGGCCACCACCATCGCGTATACTTTATACGTCGTATTCATTAGAGTAATCCCTCTATAATTTTCCTGCCTATCTCTATCCCTTTTCTTATACAGTGGCACTATTAACCCTTCTCTCCATCCTCTTGGGAATCTCTCCCCCCCATACTTTCTTCACAACCTTCTTCAGCCTCTGCCTAACCTCTTGTGTACTAAACAGCCATGCTTCGTTCTCTACCCCATCCAGCCCTGCTGCTTTTGACCTTTTCAACTTCCTCATCTGCTTCTCTATCGCCTCGTCATTCAACTCCTCCATCTGTACCTCCCCCGTTCTTCTACTTCCCCCCTCCGTCTTCCTCGAATTTGAGCCCTGGAAAGATTCTTTGAAAAATTCCCTCCACTTCTCACTCCCTGTCTTCTCACTGAACCCCACCCTACGCTTCCTAAACCTATTTATTATCTTTCAGACGTCGCCGTCTCCTTAACATTTGCTAAATCCTCTTCCAGATCTTTCTCCTCTTCCTGTTCTTTCTTCTTACACATCAATTTGAACCCCTTCCTCGTTTCTGCATACTCCTCCCTTCTCGCATTACCCTCTTTCCACTTCTTGTACTTTCTCTTCACCTTCCTTTCCATCTTTTAACATTCCCTATCCCACCACGACTTCACCATTCCTGTCTTCTTCTTCCTAAATACCTTCTTTTGCACACACCCATTCACCTTCTCTTTCAGATCCTCCCATATCTCTTCCACCGACTACCCTCCAAAGCGTACATTTCCTTGCTGTTCCTGATACTTCTCTATCACCTCCCTCTTCCAGGTTACCCTCTCCCCTATCGAAACTTCTTCCCCGCCTTGTCTTCCGCCACCCTCACCTCTTATCCAGAGACCTAATGACTGATGGTCTGATTCCACCCTCCCCTCTACTGCGAATTTTTCTGTCCCCTCCCATCCTTGCATATTCATGACCACATAGTCTATCATCGATACCCCCACCTTACTTACATATGTGTATTCTCCCTCTTCGTCCCCATTTGCCAAACCATTCGCCACTGCCAACCATCTATACTCCATCCAGTCCCTTAGAATCTCCCCCTCCTTATTTATTATCTGATCCTTCGAATTCCTTTCGAATCTATCCCCTTCCCTGTAAAGGCCCCCTTCCCTTCCCAACCTCGCATTAAAATCCCCACCCAGTACCACCATACCCTCCTCTCTTTCGCCTAGCAATTCTTCCACCCTTTCTTCAATTCTTTCCATCCCATCCTTATTGTACGCTGTCACAAACTTACACGCTATCCCTCTTATTTTTACTTCCCTCATTTGCACTCCCTCCCTCTTCTACTCTCCATGAACTTCTTCCTCTAATCCATCTCTAACCCCCGTTATAATTCCCCCACTAGCTCTTCATTTTTTCTTCACTCTGACCGCCTTCTGGAGTCTCCACAACATCAAATTCTTGTATATACCACCAGAACTCCTCATCCTTCTTCTTTATCCCTGCTACGTTCCAATACAACACCTTTCCTACTCCTCTATCCTGCATTACCCCCACCCCCCTACTGCCTACGAAACAAATTCCACTGCACTTCCTTCAACACCTCTTTCTCCTCATCCCACACCCACATTTTCTCGTCTATTTTTATTTTCCGATATCCTACTTTTGCCAATCTTTCTTCACTCGTCTCCCTTCTAGCCCTGTCGTTCAGCATTCTCTGCACATCCCTTTCCTTTCTCGTTAAATCGCGATCGATGAAAACTCCCTTATCCTTTATCCTATTCTTATTTCTCATTACCCCTCAACTTTTCTTCTCAGCTCTCCATCTCCACAACCGCCACTTCCTTGTCCTTTCTCCCCACCAACTTAGCTTTTCCTACCCTGCCTTCAACCCACCCGATGCTCTGTAGCAGCGCTTCTACATCCTCTCTTTCTTCCCCGCTCTTTAGCTTCAACTCTTTTACCACAATATTATTCCTCCTGTCTGCCTTCTTTTTTCTCTCCATTCTCAACTCCATTGCCCTTAACCTTTCCCTATCCGCCCTCTCCTCCTTCTCACTCCTACGCTTTCCCATTTTCTCTTCTACCATATTTTCTACCCGCTCTTAAATACCTTTAATCTCGCTCCCCCCACCTTTGTCTCCTCCTTCCATTTCCGTCCTGACCTCCATCTTCTCAAGCCTTTTTTCCGTCCTTTCCTTCCACACCCTAATTTCCTCTTCCATCTGCCTTATTTTAACTTCTTTTTTCTTCCTTTCCCTCTCTAATCCCTCTACTCTTTCCCTTATCTCTTTCATCTCCTTTTCCCATTTCTGATCTCTTATTCTCAAGTCCTACCTCATGCCTTCCATCTGCTCTTTAGTCCCCCTTACGTCGTCCCTCAGCCCCCTGATCTCGCCTATCAGCATACCGAGAGCCTCCTTCTCCACATTTCCCTCCATTTTGGGAGGGGGGGGGGGGTGTCCTACTAGTTCTCCCGATTTTTTTAAACGGTCTCTCTACCACGCTTTTGTGCGGACTCTCTGGGCTGTCGCTCTTTCTCTTCAAGAGATCCTCCCCGTCACTTGCGCTGGACGTTCTCTCCCTCACCTTCTCCCTTCCTTCGTTCTCACCGTCCCGCTTTCTCCCTCTCCCTGACGCGCCTCTAGACACTGAGCCACACGCTGTTGGCCGTTGTGGCACGTGGCGAATTTCCTCCCCGTCAAAGTCACTACCAGTACTCTCACTGCCCACCTCCAGCTGTGCGGCCGGTAACTGGGTCCTCTCCATGCAGTACCCTCCGCAACCGCCAGATGTCTCTGCAGAATGCTGTCTCTATTGCCGTCAAATTTTCCCTTTATTTCCCTTTTTTCCTTTTTTTCAATTCCTCGCAGCGCTTGCAGACACCCCTTCCCCTCACTTAACATCCCCCAAATTTTTGAGCTCCACTCTTGACCCTCGAAGGCCCAAGACTCCTGACAACAAATTTCCCCGATTCCTTGGTAACCTAACATCACTTTCTCAATTTGCTTAAGTCCCACCTCACACCTACGCTCAAGATTACTTTTTATCTCCCCAGTTCACCCCACACAACGCTACTCACCTCCTCAGCTTCCATCCTCACACTCCACTCACACCTACCACACAAATTCCGTAAATCCTCTCACCACCTGACACTAACCACGTTCTCACTTCCGCCACAAAAGTAACTTTCGGCGGGATAACGAAAATGTTCGTAACAGGTAAGCCAAGTAAATAATTACATCAACGACTGCAACTTTTTCAACAGTTTATCAAGTTAACTGAGAGCCGATCTTTTCAGAACAGCGACGAAGTTTAGAGCTTTCTGTGTTTCAGTTTAAAAGATTTATAAAAGATATTTGGAAACGTAATCTCTAACAAGTTATCTTGTGTAATGAATTATGCAAAAAAGGTTTAACCTAGCAAAATATGTTTTCAGTCATCAATATGTTCGTCTTGTTAGAGACAAGTATATATAACAAAGAAAGAAGAGGGAGAAAAAGGACAGAATCAGTGAGACCACGGATGGTTGCAAACATGTTTTTCCGGTTATGTCTTTTTGTATAATTGGTTACACAATATGACTTTGCAAGAGATTATGTTTCTAAATATCAGTCTTCAAAGTAATTGGAAAGCTTTATTTATTGAATTTGTAGGGTGACAATGTTTAAATTGAAACGTTTTGTCTTTGAAGTCTTAATTCCGCAAAGGATTTAATCTCATTAAGATGTGTCTAACTTTCAAGGTTAATTTTAGAAAGAACTTTGATATGAGTTTAAATCGTTCTGACATCCTGTGGTCAGCTCTCCCCTGTTAGAAATGTTCGGAAAATTCTGACACAATTAAGATACTAAAGTAACTGAAATTTACGAAATTAGGTTGCTGAATACGAAATTCAGTAACTTTTATAGTAAATTTACTAAATTTTCATTAAACTTGTGATGATCTGTTTTACCCCTTTCCTACCAAAAATTACAAACCTAACTTATAGCCTAGTGACTTTGTGTGGATAATGTGTGTGAGCGTGTGTGAGCGTGTGTGTGTGTGCATGTGTGCGTAAATTACAGTAATAAGTATAGATGTCAAGTGTAACGCGGTAACAGCCCTTACGTGTGTATGTGATGAATGTGGTCCTATCAGATTGAGCGTGATGAATAATCGAACGGAGGCAGAAAGGGATCGGGTTTCCTCTTATATTTATTCCGGTTCCTGAAATTACAGATAAAGGACGTTTGAGAGTTACGGGTAATTACTCGACAGTCTTCGGTTTTACAATTATCCACGCCCTAAATCTTCCCCTCTACGGTCGGTACGGTAATTGTGGAAAGAGAGGTTGAGGTAGGGAATGATACGGTACGGTCGGTATGTCGGCAATGTACCGGTAAGTCGATGACAAAATGGTAATCATAGGTGCGCCTATAGATTAGCATTTATGTCGGCCAAATTGACATCCACAGGTGCGCCTGTTGGGTGCGAATTCATTCCTTCCTTTTCTATTACTTGCAAACGGAATTTTGCTAAATGTCGGTAAAGTCGGAAATGGTGATAAATAGTAACTACAGGTGCTTCTGTCAGTTAACCTTTATGTTTGAATTTTTGTAACGATAAGTGCGCCTGTTCGTTACAGGAATCGTACACGTATTTGTAAGGTCGGTAATGTCGGTAACGTCGGTAATGCGCGAAATGGCAAGCACGGGTACGCCCGTTAATTGATATTTCTACGGCTTTCAGAATTGACAATCACAAGTGCTCCTGTCGATTGGCAATTCTCATCTCCGAGACTAACTTAAGAATGGCAAGTATAGGTGCTCCTATTCCTTGCGATTCTTGCCGGTACTCCCACTACCATAGGTGCGCCTATTGATAGGGAGAGCGCGAGAGTCTTCCCTGGGCACGAGCTCCCCGATATGCACGGTTCGCCGTGCCCAGCTGGACTGCCCGTTCTTCGCGTCGCGCAATCATTTAAACGGTTAGTTTCCGTGATAGCTGTCAGTTTGCTAGAGGTGGGCATAGAGGATCGCTAGGCTCAGTGACAAGAGCACGGTTGACGTGTGCGTTATCAACGCACACGTGTATAACCTCTTGTTACAAACTTCAGAAACGGTATCTGTAAATTACAAATAGTTTCTTTAAATTCCTGAATGGTAACAGAAATTTAAGTTATCGTAACCGAAAGAAGTGCGCAGTTGCATGCGCACTCGGTGCTTCTCGATCGCGATCGTTGGAGACAAAGCATGGTGGTTCGGTGGTAATCGGCGACACTGAAGTGCAAAATGAAGTGAAATAATTCAATTTTGAAGGGTATAATCCAGGTTTTAATCGGTTTGATCCAGGGTTTATTCGATTCGGTCCAGGTTTCAATTGGATGGTGAGTCCACTATTTACGTCAAATGACGCTCTCCTGGTTAGGTAGGTTAAGTCTGTAATTTTTAATCGTTCTATCTCTTATTTGTCTCATTTATAGATTTACAACGTAGATCAAGGAACAGATATTTTTTGTGATTCATTAGTTTAAATATAAATTTGCAGTGTCTATTTGTCTTGAAAACATAAATTATAGTAAGACTATATACAAGCGAAGTTTGTTTGCAAATAACTATGTATATATCTATTTCATATATAATACTCAATAAATCAAATGTGAAAAAAAAACTTCCCATCATGAAAGATGGGCTTTGGTCATATATTCAATGCAATGAGTGTACGTGCCATTATAACATAGATACATGAGAAGTCGTTTGTATTAACTTCAATCATATTTTCTTACTATTTATATTCTCATGACAAATATAGACTACATATTTTATATTTAAATTAATGAACCGAAACATATTTTTACCTCTTGAAATTTTCAGTTACAGTAACTGTAAATTCCTAAACTGTAACAGAATTTTCTGAAACATGTGACTGAAGCGTTATGCAGTTAGCGTTGCTGAAATTTTTGTCACAGTTAAGGATAATTCAGAAACGATTTCTGCATAAAGCTTTAGTGACGCGTACCTGGAAATTCTTACAGATATTTCTAACAAAGTCC
Organism: Andricus quercusramuli; assembly: GCA_932178445.1. Taxonomy (NCBI): domain Eukaryota; kingdom Metazoa; phylum Arthropoda; class Insecta; order Hymenoptera; family Cynipidae; genus Andricus; species Andricus quercusramuli. The sequence goes on from CAKNXH010002323.1 coordinate 49,592, forward strand.
ATACAGTTTTTGTTCTGGCAGTCGCAGATATATTAATTTACTTGGCTTCCCTTTCACGAACATTTTCGTTATCCTGCCGAAAGTTACTTTTGTATTAACATAATGACTCTTAGTGTGAACAGCTTTATAAAATGTCTAGGTATTATCTACGTTCAAGTACAGACGATACATACTTGCCAACCTGCCAATCGTCAGAATGTCAAAACAGAAAATTCTTCTATGCGTTTTGACGACATTAGGCTCAATATCTTTTAAAATGTTGTCATGGATTCTTTGTGAACCATGGTACCTCTTCTACCGAGTATGGGTTCATTCTTTTCAATCTAGACAGAAAACAATTTTTATCGCAAATAGCACAAGCACAATGTTTCCTGAATGCCCGGGTAAAAAAATGTTGTATGGGATTGATCTAGGAAAACATCTGGGAAATCGTATAGGTGTCATCTCTCAGATAGTATAATAAAAGTATGGTATATGAGACGATCCCATACTTCATGTCTATTTGAATTATGTATGGTGGATGTATAGCTCAAATCTAGCTAAAGTATAACCAGGTATAGTCGAAGTATAGAAAGAGTATTGCTAAAGTATATCTTAGAAGTATAGCTGAAGTATAGCTGAAGTATAGCTGATGTATATCTGTAAAGTATAGCTCGAATATTTCAGGAGTATAAATAAAGCATGCCTAAAGTATAGGGAAAGTATGGCTATAGAAGGTATAGCTATAATGGTATAGGTATAGAATGAAGAGATAGGATGAAATAATTACAAGCGTTTTATTCTTGATGATGACATCGAACACCTGAAATACATTAAATTAGAGATCCAGAATCATGATTTTCACAGCATGAAAAAAATATATATTTGTTGCAACTTCTGAATTTAGAAAAACTTAAGAAATACTTTATATTATCAAAAATATAACATTATGTCTTCTATCTAAATAATAAATTAGTCAAATTTTTTCATGCAATAATAATGTTATGGTTAGGAATCAAAGATTACTGGATCTCTTAACCACATATAGAAAATAATAAGAAGAATATGAGAATCTTATTATATACACCTTCTTGCTTTAAGGAATCTCCATCTAGTTGAAAAAATGAACGGTTGAATTTTAACTCCGAAGTAGATTTCGTGAGATAAATATGGAAAGAATTCTGTTGAAACTGGAAGAGTTTATTAACTGGCTTCTTCATTACACTCGCGAACAATATTCGTTGCATACTTTTCTCAAGAAATTATTTAAATCACGAAATTTTTCAATTTGCGGACGATCTGTCATTCACGATTTATTATGTTTTATCCCGTTGCTATGATATCTTTAAAAATAAATGAACACATATTGTATGAGATACTTTGACCATACTCAAGTAGATTAAGTATATCCTATGCTTCAGCTATACTTAAGTATAGATGGAATATATCCTATACTTTAGCTTTACTTTATCTATACTTCATCAATACTTCAGCTATACTTGAGCTAGACTTTAGCTATACTATTTCAATATACTTGAAGTATGGGATCGTCTCATTTACCATACATGTTTTATACTTCTGAAAGTCAATGATTGATCAATCCCATACTTATAATTTTTATCCGGGTGTAAGTATAAAAAAAGTGAAAACATTTTTAATGGTCCTGTTTCTCTCAACTGGCAGTTGAAACGTGTGATTAAGAACCAGTGCGGAGTGTCAAAAACACATTTCATTTAAATAAAACTTAGATATGAAGATACCGCGAAAATAACATTCAACAAGACGTCAATATATTACAGAGTAGTCATAGTTATTCAGTGAATATGGCACATTTCATTGAATAATTTGTTAGATATCCCTTTCGAATCTTTGGGCTTGTGGATCAGCTATATGCTTAAACACCTTCACTCTACTTAATTTTCGTTATATTTGTTTTTAAAAATGAAATTTTTCTTACAGGAAAATAATAGTATATGCAGATAATTTCATCTCGAACCTAAAAAATGAGCAAATTTCAAAGACATTTTTAACATGTATCGAAAAACGAGACAAAATGCAATACTTTCAATCTCTTTTTGGAGACGATATTGGAAGATATTTAAGTTTTCCTCTGAAAATTACACATATTAGAAGAAAGACTTCCTTTGTTTTTGATACTACAAACTTGTTAAACTGGGGACTTTGGCTGTAATTCTGAAAATTTAGAAAAATTGAAGAAAAGATCACTGCAATTCAGATAACTGAAAAAGTTTCGTTCTTTTCAGAACTTGAAGGATATTATTATCATTTTGCTTTAACTTTTTATTTGACTGAAACCATGAGAAGTAGGTTTCTTGTTATTTTTGATGCGAAAAATGTTACGAGTCTTTAGCCTTATTTCAAAATTCAAAACAAAATAGGAAAGCCCTTTACACAGTACAAAATTCTTGTACTTTCTATCCTAAAGTGTAACAAATGTCCAGCCTCGCTCGACACGGTCAGGCTTATGCACTGAGAAATTGCAGACTGATTTTTATGTGCAAAATTCTCAGCATTTCATTCCCACTAGAAAAAAAGTGGACGTCCAAAAGGGGATATAAAAGTACGTATAAAAGGACGTACCAAAGTATGTCATTTTGTATCCCAATATGGGATGTCCCTTGGTACGTCCTTTCGCATGTGCTTTTAAACGTACTTTTTAAAGTCCTTTTGTATGCTCCCTTTTTCAAGTGGGTTTCATTGTAACAGTTTTATTCCTAATAATGGATCAAATTTTGAGTAAAATTTTGCTTTATCCCTTTGCGGCACACATTTTTTTATCGAACAAATGTCACTGTTATATGCACCTTAGGGGGTTTTCGGGGACTGTGATTACGAATTTAAAGTCAGATTTTCAAAATTCAAAATGGCGGATCCAAGATGGCGCACGAGTTTTTAAAAACTTGAAGGATTTTCATGAAACTTGGCATATGGGGGTTTTGGGGGGTCGGTGATCACGAATATAATGTCAGAGTTCCTAAATTGAAAATGGTGGATCCAATATGGCGGACGAGTTCTCGAAAACTTGTAGAAAAAAAAAAAAAAGAAAGAAGGAACTAGTAGTTCACCACGTCCACGTCGTTAGTTCTGCGTAGTGCGGAGAGTAAGCTGGGATTACCTGGAAATATTTTCTGAGAATCGATGTCTCTGTAGCTACAATCTGACTTCAGAGTTGTAACCAGAGACCCCAAAAATCCCAGATTCCAGGTTTCATGAAAATCCATTAATTTTTTGAAATCTCGCCTGCCATTTGGGATCCGCCATTTTGAATTTTGCAAATTGGGCTTCATATTCGTAATCAGCGACCTCAAAAATCCTTGAGTAACAAGTTTGATGAAAATTCAACAACTTTTGGAAAAACTCGTCCGCCATATTGGATCCTCCATTTTGAATTTCGGGAATCTGACCTTAGATTCGTGATCACCGACCTCCAAAACCTCCAGATGCAAAGTTTCATGAAAATCCCTCGAGTTTTTGAAATTTCGTCTGCCACATTGGATCCGACATTTTGAATTTCGGAAATCTGGCTCTGGATTTGTAATCAGCGACCCCAAAAACACAATAGTACCAAGTTTGATCTCAATTGATTCAATACGTCGTTCAAAACTGAATTCTGTCGTAAAAAAGAGCGATTTGCAAAATTTGTTTATTTATAAGTATTTACAATTTTACATAATACGTTCATCAACATTTTTTTTACATTCTACAATGCTTCAAATACGATATCAATAAGAAATTTTTGTTATTACTTCAAAAACATTGAATCTAGAGAAAAAGTTGTGAATGTTCTTCCAAAAAATAATCTAGAAAGTTAGACACATCTAACTAAATGAAATTTAATCTTTTGCGGAATTAGGTGTTAGAAGATCAAACGTTTTTATTTCAACATTTTCAAAATTAAAAATTCATAATACCATGCTATTTGAGTCCCTGTGTATCCTCGAGTGCAAACATACACATTGTCACCTTTGGAATCCAATGAATGGAGCTTTCCAACTACTTTTAAAATCGATATTTAGAAACACCATCTCTTGCAAAGTCTCAGTTTCCCATTAACCCTTACACTCGCATCGTTAACTGCATATATTGTTTTTATTGCTTGTAGGAGCCATCTATTGACTCCGTACTCTGCCGTCCTGATGAAGAAACTGTACAACTGCATTTTCATCAAAAACGAGTTTTTTATATGGTTGGATTCGTAATGAAAATACGCCCGAGTCGAAATATAGGCCCTACTTTGATGCTCTAAGTGGAAGTATTCCTTCTACTTTGAAGCTGCTTGTTCTACTAGCTCCTACTTAGCCGCTCTTGAAGATATTTTCATTCTATTTTGCTTCTACATAAATCTTAGCCCCTACATTGCAGCGCTTGTCTCTACGTTCTTGAGTTTCATTAACGTCTCCTTTGAAGCTCTATAATCTTCACAGAATTTTTAAGTTCTCTTTTAACGCTCTGTAACTTTTTGTATATTTTTAACTCCTCCTTAGAAACTTCGCAATCTCTAAATTTCAAAAATATTTTTTGAACTCCTCGATAAACACTTCTCAATCTCTGTATAACATTTTATAATAATTTTTGTTAACAAAAATCAAATACAAAGTTTGATATGATATCAAGACATCTATTCCAGAGGAAAATTGGCTCAACACTAATGTTTTATCTTTTCTTTTTCATAATATTTATCTTTGTTGTGAATTGTAATTTTAAAATTTGTTAAGTTGAATGGAGGGTCTTGAATGAAAGTTCTAACCTCAAAAGTCGATCTCTTCACATTTCTTAAAAAATATCGTAATCATAAGCAATTCCACGTCAAATCATCTCAAGGATTTCAGCTATTGTTAGCAATTCAGATGAAAATTCTTGTATACGTTCTTCAAGGTGTTGAAAGAAAAACGCTAGAATAATTTTTTTCTTAATCCAAAAACTTGAGGGATATTCAAAATTGAAAATTTTGCTCCACTTTCCTAAAATTTTCAAAACTTTCGTGATTTTAGTGCTATCAAGGTGATTTTTTTAATTATTCGTAATAGGACGCAGTTAAAAAAATATATATTTCTAAAACTGCGTCCTATTACGAATAATTGAACAAATATACCTTAATATAATTAAAATCACCAAAGTTATGAAAGTTAAAGAAGAAAAGACCAAACATTTTAATTTTGAATATTTCCTAAGTTTTTGGATTTTTTTAACAATTATTTTGGGTTTTTTCCTCGCAACATCTAAGAGGAAGGATACTAGAATTTTCATCAAAACTATACACAATGGCTGAAATTCTTCAGATGATTTGACATGGAATTGCTCTTATATATTTTTTACTCTGTAGAGTAACTTATTTTATGAAATAGATAGGATAGCGACTACCACGTACCTATAACTGTATAATTTTATCTTTGATATTATCTTCATATATATTTTCTTTTGCTACAGTCGGCACCAGGTGCCGTTTGTCTGATTGGGCTGTTTTTGAGGGGTTAACCCTACTTGCAAATTTTGAAAAATTCGATTTTTGGGTTTTGACATTTTCTGAAAGTAAATTATTTGCAAAATATTTTCTGAAAGTCTCAATGAAATCTGAATGAAATTGTAGAAGTTATTCAGTCGGAAGCGTAGCGGGTCCGTCTAGGTCTAGGCAGTTTCAGAACTTTAAATGCGTTTTTCTCGAAACGACTTTTTCAAAGTCGGTGAGCAAGATTTCTAGAAAACCGCTTAACCGATCATTTCCAAACTTGGCAACCTTTTTTGTGATATCAAAAATCAGTACTTAATCGAAGGAATTTTTTTTTCATTTAAAACTTTTTTTTTATTTTAAAAACGAATGTGTTTTTTTACGACAAAAATCGATTTCTCAACTTTGACTGGCCGCCATTCTGTCAAAAAAATTTTTTGTCCAAATACTTAGGTTAAGGACTAGAAAAAATTATAATTCCTTGAAATATTTTTGATTTTCCCATTTCGGATGATCGAGTCCTGAGCAGTGTTGCTCACCGCAATACACCTTCAAAAAATCATACTACGGTGTATCAGTAGTAACTTATGAAATAATGTGTATTCTTGAATGAAAATTAGCGAAAATTATGTTTATATGGTACTCTTTTAAATATACAAACTTTGACCAAAAAGTATTTTTTCATTCTCTCAAAAAAAAATCGATAAAATTCACTTTTTTATTGCGTTGCAAGTAGGGCTAACCCCTTAACGACGATGGTCCCGAAAGTACACACACGGTTAGAAATAAGGAAATGAACATTTCTCCGATATAATTATACCTGGAATCTAACAGCTTTGACGTATTATTAATTTTGATTTATTGACTTCGCTCTCTTTGCAGTTCACATACAGTAACTGAAATTTAAAATTTTCACGCTCAAATATGGCGTCGCTGTCTTGACGCTTGCGCTCGCGTAACAAATACTTTGTTGTTTCCTCCCAGCTCGAACACCGCAGTTTGTAGAAATGTCAATTTTATTGGTTATAGTCAAAGAAAATATCTTTGTTTTCGTGATTAATATTAAAATAATAATATCTGAAAGTGAAAAGAAGTTTGCGCTGGTCTGGTGGATAGATGATAAAAAACAAGCTGTCATTCACTTATCATTGATTCCGAAGGAAAGTAGCTCTTTTAAAGTCAAATGATATGGAAGAAAAAAAACAATTCAGTTGGAAGCAAAAGTGCTAGCTATTGGCGGTAAATAGATCACTTTACTTTACATTGTACTATATAATTACATTTTTTCATAATAATGACTCGAAATCTAACTTACTTGCATTCAATTCAACCAAAGAATACTTTGTATACATATTATTTCATAATTAGTTACTGATTTTTTCTGCAAAACCCTCAAAAGATAATTTTATTTCTATAAACTTCCATTACTTATTTACAGAATTTGTTAAAAATAATTCATAATGTTTTCATTCCAATACCACAATAAATAATATTGAGAATATTTAAATTTTTACAACTTATTTTAATAATTTTTTTTCAAATATTCCGCCATTTAAATTTTCTTTAATGGTATTTATTTTTAAAATTGTACCCTATTATGTCACTTATTTCTTCTTATTCGATTCTGAAACTATTTAACTTTATTCTTCAGGCGACCGACTCCATTTTAAATCAGGCAGGGTTCTGCATTTGGAATCGCAGAATCTCTTGGGAGGAAATATGTTGTTCTTCGGAGGTTATTAGGCGATACGTATTTTTCCGATTTGCAAAAAAACAATCCCAAAAAGTTAGGCGTATTTGAATTTTGTGCTTGAATTTTGAGCAAAAACTCAATTTTTTTCTTCAAACTTCTATAACTTTTGACCTAATTGAGTGTTCATCGTCTCCTGCCAAAGCGCGACAGAACATTGAAAACAGGTTTAAAATTAACAAAAGGGGTTTTTCTTAAAAAATGAAAGATCGATTTTCTCAAAAAACCCACTTTGAATTTTTTGCCATTTTTTAAACTTTTACTTTGATAATGAAGATATCTTGTTAGTCTGCTGGCATGATGCTTATAAGATGCCTTTCTTCTATGATTAGAAACTTTTCAAAATTTTGTGGAAAAATAGAAAAAGTGTGGTTTTCCAGAAAATGTATTTTTTCATGTTTTCAAAATTCGAAGAAACGAATGAAAAAGATGTTCTTGAAAGCCCCACACTTTTTATTCTTCTGAATGTTTTTCAAATTTTCTGCTAATAGATGAAAGGCATTTTATAAGCACCTTGCGAGCTAAACTATTACCAAAGCACGAGCTTAAAAAAAAAATTGGCATATATTTAAATGTGGGTTTTTTGAGAAAATCGATTTTTAATTGTTTGATAAAAACCGCTGCCATTTTGTTAATTTTGAACCTTTTTTCAATTCTCTATCGCATTTTGGAAGAAGACGATAAACTCTTTGCGAATATGAAAGAAAATAATGAATATCTTCATTAGGTCAAAAGTTATAGAGGTAATGGCCAAAAATTAACATAATTGTGATTTGAATCCAGATTTTATTTTTATTCTATATTTTTTATTAACAATACAACACAGTAACATTTTTTGTTAATGGGGCCTTAACCCAACTTAATATTGTCACTTAGTACTATTGTAGTAATAATAATTATCTTCTTAAGATTATTACAAATTTATTATTTTGAAAGAATATTAAAATGTATGAACGTCTTCTACGTATATGTGATTGAACAATAAAAATAATTAATAAGTTCATATTTATACGGGTTCCGAAGGCGAAAAACCAACATTAGTACAAGTGGAATCGCAAAACAAGGAAAACGAGCAGGATAATAAAACTTATGTTGTTCTATAATATGTGTACTTCGATATTTATATCCTAATATGTTTTACTTCATTATAGAACTTCGTCCGTTTTTGAAACACACTGTTACAGGTTTATAATTGTTCATTTTGTGATATCGATAATTACTTCGTTCTATTTTAAAAGATTCTAATACAAAAATTATAAGTTAAAAACGATTTATAACTCATCAGCGAAAGGAATATAAAAGTGCACGGAAAACATATTAATTGACGAAAGATTAACAAAAGTTGAGTGAGTCGAGGACACTGTGACATTGTGTACATATTTCATAACATTTTGCATCTTCATTTAACAACAAACAGTAGTTTTCATTTTAAGTTGCATAAAACTTAGGATCTGTTGACGAATGAAAAAACCCAAATTATGTTGTATATTCATTTATTCAATATTAGATACACGTTGTTTTCAATGCTCAACAAGAAATTGTTGTTGAATGATTATGCAAAATAACTTAAAATATTGCGCAAATGTCGCTATGTTTTCGTCATACTCTACTCTTGTTAATCTTTCGTAAATAATTTTTATTTTGTCCGGGAAGGTAGAATGTGGAGCATTAAAGTAGAAGCAAAAACTGAGCCCCTATTTTGATGCTCCAAGTGGAAGATTTGGAAATTTGTGCCCATTAGAGCGCCAATGTAGGGGCAAAAATCGCATTGGAATAGCTTCTACTTTAAAACCTTAGCCTCTACAAATGACAGCGTGAAGAGCGTCAAAGTAGGGTCTATATTTCGACTCGGGCGAATTTAAATATGCTTATCATTATTAAAAATTGTAACTAAATCTCGAGATAATAAGGTCTCAATTAGCATATCTTCAGCGATTTTCGAGAATTCCTGCTGAAGAAACAATACATCTGCAGAAATTCTAACATATCTGCACGAATTCCAGGATTTAGGATAGTACCGAGTGGTGCTGACACCTCAGATCCTGATAAAAGAAACACATCTGCGCAGATGTGTTTTTGCTCATAAGGATCCTCGGTCTTTCGGCAGTCCGATTTCCTGAAATCGAGTAGCACAAGTATGTACATGTTAAGTTTCTCCACACGGATTCGAGGGTAACTTTAAACCACCGATCCTTCTTTTCAATAACAAATCTGCGTTCTTTATCTGTCAAGCATAAATAATTCTAGTCGATTAATAATATAATTATTATTAATTATCAGAAATCATTTTATGAATATAATTAATACATTATTATCCTTTTAGAGGCTATCGTTACCATTTAGTGATATTAGAAACACTGTTATTTTTAAAAATAATTCCGAAGCTTTTAATTTTAAAATTGTGATATGATTGGTCAATGTTTTTTAAAAAATCACTCGCATGATTTCGTTGTAGAAAAATATATAAAAAGTTATGAATATTGTGGAAAAAATGCATTTAATTCTCGGATTTTGCCCGATTAATTTAAGTAAGAGATAAAAAAATTGATCGAGTCCTTTTTGGACAGTTCAACTTTTGATTTTCCGACATTCTTTTTTTAAATTTTCAATCATATGTACGGCGATATACATAACATATGTAGTAAAAAAGTTCCAATAGAATGTTATGTCGAACAAAAACTGGGTCCTCTATAAGAGGTGTTTGTAGCACTATTTGGATTACAAAAACCTCTATAAAAGACCCAGTTTTTAGTTAACAGAAATGTTGGTGAGAAATTTTTTACTGTATATTTTATGAATAATAGTGTACACATGATAAAAATTTTTAAATAAAATAATAATCTCACAAAATCAAAATATGAATTTTCAAAAACGAGCTCGATCGCTTTTTTCATTTCTCACTTGTTCTAATACAAATATCTTTCATTTCTACCGATTATATACATTTAAAAATAAATAGATAACAGTTGTGTTCTATAATATATAATAATTGTAAATAATTCATTTTTATCTCTAGTCTTTGTAGTAATATAGTTTCCTAAATTCTTTCATATAAAGAAAAAATCAATAATTTTATCTAAAAAATTGAGAAATGATCGTATATAGTACATTTTTCAGTATATTTGGAAAAAAACGGAAAGATTCAATTCAAAATCGAGTTGGGGAATAATTCTTTGGATACTAGTTTTTCTTTAATGAAGAATTCTAACATCAATGTATATTCAACTGACAGGTCTCAGATTATTATAAAAGAATATAAATGAATAAATAAAAAATATATTTAAAAAATATGAATATAAATAATATAAATGTGAATAGTATATTTATATAAAATTCTAATGATCAAAATATTAAATTAATTACTTTTGTATTATTGGTACACTTTGTATAAAAAAAACTTAACAATTAATTTTAATTCAATCATTAATTAATAATCACATTATAATTTTACTCCTTTATCAATTCTTGAAAAATTTGTAGTTGTTAAGTTTGTAATATAGACACAGCTTTCTCCTCATCTTTGACCTATTTCTATGTCACGTATGCCACGCATTTAGGTTTCGACCTAACCTTTTTAGTTAGGCCCGCCTGTTTTTACTAAGAGTATAAGTAGGACCGGCCGTGTGGCCCTTAAGTTAGTTCTAATCTTGACTTCACTTGTAACTATTCGAAATAAAGGCACGTGATATCTCGCTAGAGACTCACATCTTTTTAAAAACTCACCCTAGCCTTTTTCATTACAACAAGTTTTTCCAGCAGGAAACTCGGGGGTTCTTGAAGGCATTAGTCATGAGTTTCCTGCATTCGACAGCACAACTGCGCAGATGTGTTTATTATTAAGGATTCTCGGCGACATTGGGCATTAATATCTAGCATATCTACAGTTTTGCATATAAATAATTGGAATTCGCCATTTTTTGTTTGTTTGAATGAATAGAGCATGCCCGATTTCCCCAAGAACAGTATTTTTTTCAAAAAATCTCATACGTTAAAAGTTACAGATGCAAACACGTGTTATTGAATATCCCGGTTCTTCTCAAATGCAGTTGTATCGTTTCTTCATCAGGACGGCAGTACTCTTTGAGGACTTTCCAAAGTTTACTTCTATCAACCTTGTCAAATGCTTTTTGTAGATGAACAAACGCATAAAAAACTTTCTTTCCTACTTTTAAAGTTTTTTCTGTGATCTGTCTTAAGCTAAATGTTTGATCCGTACAAGATCTTCCTGGCATAAATGTTCTTGTGAGTTCCCATATCTTTTCTTCTGTTATTTACATTACCCTGCGGATAAGTATTTTTGAGTATATTTTACTGACGGTACTTGATAAGCTGATACCTCTGTAATTATTGCAGTTGCTTTTATCTCCCTTTCTTTTGTATATAGTTACGATAATCGCTTTTCTCCACTCGTCTGGGAATTCCCCCATCTCGATACATAAATTTATCAATTTCCACAACCTGTGAAGTATTTACTCGCCACCGTATTTAATAAGCATTTTAGGGCTAATACTTTTTACACCAGCAGTCTTATCGTTTTTCAACAACACCACCACCGACCTCTACTCATTCAACTTCACGAGAGCGACCGTCCCCCAAGCCTTTGGACCTGAGAAGAGGGAAGTGGTGGTGGAACTCGAACATGTGGTGAACGAGCAGTTTTCCCCTACTTGGGCAGGCTTGTTCTATGTCACAGTTCTGTTGTCCTATAGCTTCACCTCCTGATAATTCTTTAAAAGAGTCTTTTAAAGCGTCTACTGTCCCGTCTGTATCATGTAGCATTTCACCTTCGCTGTTTCCCATGTTGACATTTACAGAATTTGTTGACAAATTCTGTACTTTTACTTCCCTCAATCTTTTTAAATATTAGTTTCCTGCTTCCTTCAAAGTCGTTTTGTAATTTTTTCTTATCTTCTGTTCTGATTTTATCTATACTTTCCTCGACTAGTCGTTTGACTTTCCTCTTTTTGTGTCTGTAATCATTTTCAAGTCTATTTCTCTCCTCAGTGCTAAGACATGTGATGTTCAACGTTCTCTTGTATGCTTCTTTCTTTTCTTGTTGGGCTACCTCAATTTCATAATTCCACCATGCATCACCAGATTTTCTTTCTACAACCGCTGTACCACATATTCGGTCGCAGTTTTAAAAATGATATCCCGTAGCATAATCCATGTGCCCTCCCCGAGTCGAAATATAGATTCTCTGTCAATCCTCCGTAGTACTAAATCAATTCTCTGTTGGTTCTACTCAGTCCTCGACTGTTCTCGTTTCATGCTCTCAGGTCTTGTTTAGTTCTCTGTTCGGTCTCCTTAGTCTCTTTGAAATTTCCACTGGCTTTTCTAAGTCCTCATTCGGACCTCTATCATTCTCTACAAGTATTCAAAGACCTCTTTCAACCCTCTTTTAGTCTCTTTACACCTTGAGCGCGCATTTCAGTACTCGATACGCATTGGTTGATTCGGAAATCGGTTTACCGCCAAGTCGAGTCTTAGCAAACAAAAGTAGCAGACGACATACGCGGAACGATCAAGCAGCGTTTAATGCTGGCGTCATTTCGTGATATTACGTGTTCTGTACAAGTTATTGGCAATTCTCCAAATAAATTTAAGTTTTCTTGCACAAAAACATATTAACCACGTTCAGTGGCGTAACGACCGGTGTGCCATGTGTTCCGGGAACATGGGCCCCGCAAGCTAGGGGGCCCCCAAAGCCATGGCCCCAGGGCCTCCACCAATGCAGGAACAATTAAAAATCTTTCATGCACACGCTTCTTCATCGACGTCGATGACCAGTCCCTAGTCACCTCTAAAGTGCCCCCCCCCCCCCCCCGCCATCTCCGAACACAAACTTTTTAAACGTAGTTACGCCACTGACCACGTTCGACTCTATGGTGCACAAAAAGTACGCTCCTAATTCGTGGATGAATAACTCCTGCAAAGAAGTTATTGAATTATCAACGTTTCTAGTGAAATACAGGGTTGGTGGATCGATCAGCAATTTGATATGGATGGATCATCAAACAGAAGGCAAAACGAAGGCCCAAGCTAACATTCTTGCTATAGGAGGTACGTAACAATTTCTGATTTCAGCGTAAAATTGAACATTTTTTTCTACGTTACAAATCTGTTACAATTACTAGGTTATGATATCACCTGAAGTTCACTAATGTTAACAGAAAATTGTTTTTTAATCATTTTCAAATTGAAGTATGTACAAATCAACCAAAATAATGGTTCTGCGAACTTCAGTTAATATCCTAACCTAGTAATTATAGCAAATTTTCTAATGTGCGGAAAAATGTACAATGTTACGCTGATATCAGAAATTGTTGCGTACCTCCTATTGCATGAACGTTGGCTTGGGCCTTCGTTTTGACTCCTGTTTGATGGTCCATCCATGTTCCACACAAAAAGCATCAAGTGACGCGCGCTCCACGTCGCATGCGCATTAGACTAGGGAAGAGGATTCTCTAAGTCCTCTGTTAATCGTCAAAACATGCAGAATTGGAAATTTCCGAGTTGAAATATAGATTTTCTGTCAATCCTCCGTAGTACTAAATCAATTCTATGTTGGTTCTACTCAGTCCTCGACTATTCTCGTTTCATGCTCTCAGGTCTTAGCTAATTCTCTGTTCATTCTCCTTAGTCTCATTGAAATTTTCATTGGCTTTTCTAAGTCCTCATTCGGACCTCTGCACGTCACCAGTACACCAGTACACCCCACAGTTCACGCATGTGTCCCCTACCCCCCGCCCAAGGGCTAGGGTCACTGATCTCTGGGCGTAGTGGTGGTGGTAAGCAGCGTGGTGGGGGTAGTCGCCAGTCTAGGCAGACAGCCGAGGAGTGGGGGTAAACGGCGGCGGTCGCCCCACAGTTGTACCTTACTATTAATGTATATACGATTACACTTGTGATACATTAGAGGAACTAATAAATAAATTGAAAGCGGTATACGCACCATTAAAAACATTATATCACTTAGAGGCAGAATGAGGTAATATTTATCAATAGGAGAATGAAAATGTACTTTCCTATACAACTAGAGTAAAAGAAATCTCTGAGACAATCGCTGACGCGTACAGAACAAATATAAACAAATCTCATGAACTTACAAACAGAAGCAGCTAGGATTTCAATTCAAACAGATTTTTCATCTATTATCAAGTACAAACACATTCCCGCTTTTCGTTTTTGTCGTCATTTTCACGTGATTTAAAGTTGCTTCCTGCCCACCGTGTCCACATCCAGTTGAAATTCCAGTCCCTACAGTAGAACTCTTAGATTTCAACGTCATTAAAATAGCGGAATATAGTAGGCAAAACCAAAAATAAAAAACAAACTTAAAATCTAGAATCGCAACCAGTTGAACATACATTTATCTATTTTGTGCACTTAACATAATCAAAAAGATCAATATCATCAAATTTTCAACATTAACGAAGACAGTGAACTACAAAGTATGAATAAATTATTACGCTTAGAGCATTTGATTCAAGAAGAATATACTCATGTTGAAAAACTTATTGTTAACAGTGGAGACATTTTCAAAAGCCCAAACGAACCTCTTGAAGCATCTAATGTACTTAAATACAATATTCCTACAGGGGACAGTCAACCCATATTTACGCGACAATACAGACTTCCCCAGGTTCAAAGAGAGAAATAAATGGACAGGTCAATGAACTAATAAAAAATAAAGTAGTAAAACCATGTCAATCCCCTCACAACTTACCTGCTTTTCTTGTACTTGAAAAACCGTATTACCGCGAAAATCGAAAATGGTGAATGGTTTTAGATTACCGAAAATAAAATGAGCAAACTATATGTAATAGTTAGCCTCTCCCTAATATCGCAAATATCTTAGAAAAACGATTAAATCAAGAAATACAAAATCCTGAAGAATTATTAACTCAAGAAATACAAAATCCCCCAGAATTATTTAATCAAGAAATACGAAATCCTGAAGAATTATTGAATCAAGAAATATGAAATCCTGAAGAATTATTAAGCCAAGAAATACGAAATTCCGAAGAATTATTAAATCAAGAAATATGAAATCTTGAAGAATCAATAAAGAAATAAATACAATATCCTGAAGAATTATTAAATCAAGAAACACAAAATCCTGAAGAATTTCTAAATCCAGAAATACAAAATCATTTTGAAAATTAATTCAATCCTATGATGGGAAAATCCCAAAATCCAAGTTTTAAAATAAATAAGAAAAAAATCAAAACAATAATCAATGAAGGAAAATTATGGTCCTGCCTATGAGCATCTATTCAACGGTTTGAAGAAAGCATAGAAAATCCAAACGTCAAATCAACTGGAAGAATCAAAATAGAATACCATGTTAACAAAACGTAATTTCAGAAAAAAATCCAGAAATATATGAAAATTATGAAGAAGAAAATAAAAACATTGCAGAACATCTACAGGAAGGAGAATCAAAGGAACAATCAGGTCATACATATTTGGTAATCAAAAAGCGAGGTAGACCACGTAAGGCTATGCTTGACTTACATCATACAATCCCTGCTCTTGAAAATAAAAAGAGAGGAAGCCTAAGAAACGAATAAGACAATTTCCAATCAGAATATTTAAATATCGACAAGCGACGTAGACCACACAAGGCTACGCTCGACTCTCATGAAATAATTCCTGCTCTTAAAAATAAAAAGATAAGAAGCCTAAGAAACGAAGAAATCAATTTCCATTTAGAATATTTAAATATAAAAATCCTACAGCTGAAAGGAGAGGTAGGATTAGAAAAGAAAATATAACAAATCCTTAATTAATGGAAGACCCGGATTCCGATCCCGAATATTCCAATTATTTTAAAAGAAAGAGTTGAAACAAATGAAATAGGAAAATTTAATACAGAAGAAATGCAGGCATCTAGTAAAGATGAAAACAAGGATTATAAGTCAAATTCCAGCGAAATCAGAAGAAGAAGATGAAGAAGAATATGGAAAAGAAGACCGGTATGGGACTTGCACAACCTCTGACGTCATACCTTATGATAAAAAAATACCCGGAATTTCCCATTCAAACAACTGCACTTGAGATATTGTCAAAACATTTTTTTTCTAGGTTGGTACATCTATCATGTGGCGCCCAAGAATCTGTTTGAGCGCTATCTGTCGGAAGTTTGTGCGTTACAGCTTTGCAAACAAGTCATTGTTTGTTGTTTTCTGTGAACTTCGCAATATCGAATTTAGTTGAGCAAAGATTTTGACTGAAATTTTGTGTTTCTAACAAAATATCATGTGCAGGACCGTTGAAAATGTTAACGGTAACCTACTGGGACTCGAGAATGTCGAAAACAAAAGCGTACGAGTGATATAAAGAGTTCAAAGCGGGCCGTACTGTGGTTGATGATTTGCCTCGTTCCGATCGTCCATCCACCTCTGTGGTCGACAAAAACATCAAAAAAGTTGAGAAAATTGTCCTCAAAGATCGTCGTGTGAACATCAGGGAGATAGCAGTCAATCTTGGTGTCTCGTTCGGATCGGTGCACAGCGTTATGCACGATGTTTTGGGCATGAGAGTAGTTGAAGCGCGGCTTGTGCCGAGAGTGTGAGCCGCACCTATGTTACGTCATAGAGAACGTAAAATACTCGTTTTAGTTGAGATCGAAGATCTCGCACAGGGAAGAGTAGCCAAAAAATGAATATGGATTTGTTTGAACAATTTATTTCAAATAATTACAATTGAAATGTATTGCTTATTATGGGTTTAGCACAAGAAACTGAAAGAAGACCTGTAGGCTCCCTAATTCTTGGCCAGGACCTTTAAAATAAAGGAGACACATATATTATGGCCCAATGGAGTTTAATATTAAATTAGAGTCATTAAAATTAGGACTTACCGGTTATTGATTCGACTGAAGAATCAAATGAAATCTAGATGGTCTCCGTGTAGTGGTGTGGAAGAAAGGGGTTGTGCACCTTCATGTGAATGATGTTGATGGAAACAATAGGGGGTCCAACTCAGGATCGAAGTATTCCAGGATGGAAAATCCCAGATTCGGGTTTCCCAGTGCACAACACTTGTCACAAAGGCACACACACTAACACGCAAGGGATAACGGTTTGAGACACTAGACACTGGACAGTCGAATCGGAGAAAATTGTAGGATATAGAGAAGAGTTGAACGGAACTGTAACTTCTAATTTTTGACTAAAACGAACTGACCCATGTCGGTCCATAGAGTTTTTATAGGGCCTATGGCGACGTTCCTGCATGCTGCGTCGATTCTGTATACGCATGCGTCACGAATATACATAGATATACTATACGGCTTGTAATGTTTTCCGTATATATATAGCTATGTCCTCCAGTTTCCACGTGCTTTTGGGATCTATACTCTACGCGTCTATGGCTAGACAGTGTACGCTACGAATTACAATGTTCTTACTATAGTCTATACTCTGAACCCCTGCTCTTGTGCTTGGCATATATATAGCTATATCCTACACCGTACAACGTGCTGACTGTATATGTATATATAATTAAAAAAAAAAGAGTTGAACAACCACCGCAGGGTCCAACTAAGACCAACTGCGATCTAAAAAAAAATGTCAATAGCCCCCAGTAGAAACGCGGTATATCACGTCCACGGCAACGTCTCACAACCTTGAGGTGGGTGGTCACAGGGCACGAGACGAAATCATAACGACAGGCCAGCAAAACCCTCGTGTGTCTTGAGGACACAAAGCGACCCAAAGATGAAAGCTTTCTGCATTCATCTCGAAAGTGCCTTGGCATATTTTTGGCACGCGGGTATGGCTTTACGGTTACGAACCAGTGATAGTTTCGCACCTCCGAGAGCACCAATCATAAGAACAATTACTTGCACCGAATATTTTGGGTACAGTCGTTGCAGCTCTCTGTTAAGGTCTTGATACCTCTCCTCCTTTTCTTTCTCCTTTCCAGTGATGTTCTATTCTCGGTCGGAGCTGAGAATTGGATCACGAATATAGTTCGTTTCTCAAAGGCTTGGAGAACAATGTCAGGTCTCGAGCGAACAAGGGAGACTGCTACCCGAATATCGTAGTTCCAGAAAATTTGGTACTTCTCATTCCGGACAATTGACTCTATATCCCTTGGAGCGTTCGGCAGAGCAAGGTCGCGACCAACACCGTAAGAGAGACAAAGATGATAATAAAGTACTGTTAGGGCAGCATTGTGTCTATAGGTGTACGTCGTTCCTGCGTGGGTCGGACACCCAGACAGTATGTGTTCTAGGAACTCGGCGTGTCTTTAGGAGAGGATCTCTGCCATTCGCATCGATGTAAGCTGTACTTAAAACAATTCGGTTATGAAGACACTGGGGATTCAGAAGTCCGCGTCCGCCTTGACGGCGTGAAATATATATTATCGCGGAACTGACGAATAGATATGCAAGATTTTAAGCATATGCATGATCTTACGCGCACATCACTCTTACATCAAGGGTCTTAAGCTCGTTCTTCGTCCATTGAACCACCCCAAACGAGTAGAGTAGAACCGGGATGGCAAGCATGTTAGTCGCAGATACCTTGTTCAACGCCGACAGATTGAAAGACCAAATCTGTCGAAGAAGATGCTTGTATCTGCTTTGGAGAGACTCCCTCACTGATGTTACGTCCTGAATGCGGCTTTGAGGCACGCCCAGGTATGTATAGGTCTATCCAGTGTTAAGACATCTAATAACACTTATATCCACAAGCTCTGGGTCCTTGGGAACGCCAGTAATCTTTCCTTCCTCCAAATTACAGTCTGTGATGAATTCAGTACGATGATCCGGCCAAAGTCTCGTGTACCCTGAGGACACGGAGCCACCCAAGGACGACCGCCTTCTGCGTTCTCCCCGCAAGTGTCTCAGCATTTTGTTGATACACAGGAATGCTTTTCAGGCTATTAACCAGTGAAACTGTGTCACCTCCAAGAGCGCCGATGATTGGGACGATTAGCTTAACAGAATATCCGGGGTATATCCGTCGCAACTCCCTTATAAGATCTTTATACTTCTCTTTCTTTTCTTTCTCCTCGCTGTGACGTTTTTGTCAGCTGGTGCCGAAAATTCGATAACGAACATGGTTAGTTTCTCGAAGTCAAGGAGAACTATGTCAAGCCTCAAGTGCTCAACAGAAACAATTGTCGAGAATATGAAGTTCCAGTATATGCGGCACCTCTCATTTTCTACAATTGACTCTATTTCCCTAGGAGCTTTTAGCGGAGCGGTATTTGGGCTAATTCCTTGGGAGTGACAGAGATGGTAATGAAGCACTCTTAGTGCCGCATTGTGCCTTTGGATGCAAGTCGTTCCCGCATCAGTTGGACAACTAGATAGTATGTGTCCTAGGTGCTCAGGGTGTGTATGACACGCTCTGCAGCTATCATCGGGAATATCTTGGCTCAAAATGTGGCGACGGTATGCTAGAGTGGAAATGACACCGTCTTGACATGCCAAAATGAAACCCTCCGTGCCCGACTTCAATCCGCCAAACTTTTGCTTTCCTCAAATCATCAGGGCTCAATTCAGGTACAGAGGGCTTCATTTTCGCATGCCAGGACGGTGTAATCTCCACCTTAGCATACCGCGCCCGCATTTTATGTCAAGAAGTTCCCAGTGATATGTGCAGAGCGTGTCATGCACACGTTGAGTACCTAGAACCCATACTATCGGGGTGTCCGACCCACGCAGGAACAACGTATATCTATAGACATAATGCGGCCCTAAGAGTACTTTATTACCACCTTTGTCGCTCTTACGGTGTTGCTCGCGATCCTGCCCTGCCGAACGCTCCAAGGGATATAGAGTCAATTGTTCGAAACGAGAAGTGCCAGATTTTCTGGAACTACGATTTTCGGGCAGCAGTCTCCGTTGCGCACTCGAGGCCTGACATGGTTCTCCAAGACTTCGAGAAACGAACGATATTCGTGATCGAATTCTCGGCTTCGTCCGAATACAGCATCACTGCGAAGGAGAAAGAAAAAGAGGAGAGGTATCAAGACCTTAAAAGAGAGCTGCAACGACTGTACCCAAAATATTCGGTACGAGTAATTGTCCTTGTGATAGGTGCTCTCGGAGGTGCTAAATTATCACTGGTTCGTAACCTTAATGCCATACCCGCGTGCCAAAAATATGTTAAGGCACTTGCGAGATGAATGCAGAAAGCTGTCATCCTTGGGTCGCTTCGTGTCCTCAAGACACACTAGGGTTTCGCCGGCCTATCGTTGTGATTTCGTCGTGTCCTGTGAAAGGAAATCTCAGGCGAAAATGTCAGGCCGGATTATATGAATTTCAGTGAATTTTCAGTCTCTATTTGAATGATTTCGTCTCTAGAAATTGCCTGATGGATTCGGATCCTTTTTCACATTCAAATGTATGGCGGTCCAACCTTGAGGATTCCGAAATACGAAAGGCAGTTAAGAAGGGTTTGGTTGTAAAAAAGTCTTCATAAAACTGATACCTTTTTTACCCTACAAATTTTTGTTTATTTATTTGTGAGAACTTATTCATTTATATATTTATACACCTTCCAACCAAATGGGTTAATACTTACTCATCGCCTCAGACACTTAAGGGCCCTGGAAATCGAGTGTAAATCGTAGATAATGGATTCAGGCCAAACGGCGAAGCCATTTTGTCTGATTTTTTGTGTAAATGATCTAAAGGGTATATAGACTGTCGGTAAAGCTCGCTTTTTTCGGAAAAAATCTATTTTTCATGCAATAATGAAAATAAGAAAAATTACCTTTTGTGGTACAGTGTTCTACTATTAAGCAAAGCATGTAGTAGGTAAAGCAGTTAACGTGCTAAGAATTCCCTTGCGCGACCCTAGCGGAGAAGGGAGAAACTACTATACACGTCTGCAGGTTCTGAAGCGTCCACTATTACCCACATTTCTTCATTCAGGGACGAACACACCGTATGCGAAAACTAGGGGCCTCTACCCAAAGGAATGGGTGAATTCCCAAAAGGTTTGTTGGGTGGCAAACTTACGGCGAAAGAAGTACTTTTTGTACATTAAATGACAATATACAAGCTTTCTGTATAAACGGCAGATTATACAAACGTGTAAGATATCGATAATATGTGTCGCCCAATTTCCTCCGAAATTATCAGATTGATTCGCATTTTACACAAACTGTGCATTTTTGCACAACTCAGGGGCTGTCGCTGCAATAACCGGTTATAGAAGTGTGAAGCACGTGTAGTTGTTGAAATAAAAAGCAAATTCTGCTACTTTTTTCTACAAAATGGCCTCCTTTCAGCTAATTTGACTGTACTCTATGTACGCAGTTGTACGTGATTTTCGTGTTCTTTTTAAATTTTTCTGAAAATGTTATGAAATCGGTGCGATATTTGTGAATTCATTCGTATTCGTTTTAAATCATTTACATATGTGAAATCGTTTGATATCTTTGCAATGTTTTGAAATCTCTGAAATGTGGTGGACTGTACCTTTTTTGATATGTTTGGAATTTTTGAATTGTTTTGCAATCATTACGAAATGTTTATGAAATTGTAGAAATATTTTTTACATCTTTCGGAAATCTGTTGTATTCATTGCAAAATGCTGAAATTATCATGAAGTTCCTAATTAAAAAATTTGACATTGAAAAAAAACGAATTTTTCTGTCGACAAATGTCTGATTAATACATTCGTTTATTACCTTTGTTTGAAAAAATCATACAATGTATCAACTAATCATGAATGTTGTTGAAATTGTCATGTAGTTCCTAAATGAAAGGACTGCCATTGAGAAAAACTAATTTTTCTGCCGACAAATGCCCTTATAATAAATTCGTTTGAAAAATCATACGATTAATCGAAAAAGTAGGAATTTTGCTGAAATTATCAGAAAGTTCCTAATGCATTATAAGGGCATTTGTCGGCAGAAAAATTATTATTTTTTTCAATGGCAGTCCTTTCATTTAGGAATTACATGACATCTTCAACGAAATTCACAATTAGTTGAAACATTGTATGATTTTTAAATCAAAGGTAATAAAGAAATGTATTGAGCAGACATTTGTCGACAGAAAAATTCGTTTTTTTTCGATGCCAAATGTTTTAATTAGGAACTTCATGATAATTTCAGCCATTTACAATGAATACAACAGATTTCCAAAAGATGTAAAAAATATTTCAAAATTTCATAAACATTTCGTAATGATTGTAAAATAATTGAAAAATTCCAAACTTGTCAAAAAGGGTACAGTCCACCACATTTCAGAGATTTCAAAACATTGCAAAGATATCAAACGATTTCACATATGTAAATGATTTCAAAAGAATACGAATGAATTCACAAATATCGCACCGATTGCATAACATTTTCAGAAGTACTTAAAAAGAACACGAAAATCACGTAAAACTGCGCACACAGAGTACAGTCAAATTGGCTGAAAGGAGGCCATTTTGTAGAAAAAAGTAGCAGAATTTGCTTTTTATTTCAACAACTACACGTGCTTCACACTTCTATAACCGGTTATTGCAGCGACAGCCCCTGAGTTGTGCAAACATGCACTGTTTGTGTGAAATGCGAATCAATCTGGTATTTTCGGAGGAAATTGGGCGACAAATATAATCAATATCTTACATGTTTGTATAATCTGCCGTTTATACAGAAAGCTTGTATATTGTCATCTAATGTACAAAAGGTACTTCTTTCGCCGTAAGTTTGCCACCCAACAAACCTTTTGGGAATTTACCCACTCCTTTGGGTAGGGGCCCCTAGTTTTCGTATACGGTGTGTTCGTCCCTGAATGAAGAAATGTGGGTGATAGTAGACGCTTCAGAACCTGCAGACGCGTACAGTAGTTTCTCCCTCCTCCGCTAGGGTCGCGCAAAAAAATTCTTAGCACGCTAACTGCTTTACCTGCTACATGCTTTGCTTAATAATAGAACACTGTACCACAATAAGTAATTTTTCTTATTTTCATTGTTACATGAAAAATAGATTTACTTCCGAAAAAGCGAGCTGTACCGACAGTCTATATGCCCTTTAGATCATTTACACAAAAAATCAGACAAAATGGCTCCGCCGTTTGGCCTGAATCCATTATCTACGATTTACACTCGATTTCCAGGGCCCTTAAAGTTCTCTATAAGATTAACATGGTAGAAATTGTGCAAAAAAAGTTTAATTTATGAAATTCTAGGTAATGTTAAAATATATTTATTGTGAAAAAATCTGAGATGGCGGTCAAAGGCATAATTAAAAAACATCTCATTTCTGCAGTTTTCAAACTTATGTTCTCAAACTTTGCTAGAAAAAGAAGTTTGAATTTAGAAATCATCCGATTATCGCAGATGTTTGAGATTTTGTAAAAAATCCAAGGTAGCGGCCATTCGAATTTTCCAAATCGTTAATTTTACACTTTTGAGAGGAATCGTCATATACTCAGCCAAAAAATTAGTAGGCCCGGTCGGGCCTCGCCGCCAAATGAGGCCATCCGGCTGGGAGTACATATATGAAAATATTGCGTTCCCTATCGCTTATAGACAGAGAAAACTTTTACGAATTAGGACTCTTCAACTTTACTTTCCGTTGATATGAATATAATGATAAATTATGTAGATTATGTGGTTGTAATGTTGTTGTGTTAAGTTTGTGTTTCGTGCGAGTTGCCGAAAAAACTTCACCAGTTCAAGATTCGTGGTTTCCTTCACCCCAAGGTTTAGAAAGAGCTGCGCTGACTTCTCTGCCTTCCTTCTAGAATATTATCTAAAGGAAAGTGGGGATAAGGTACGTTACGGGCAACCAAGGTTCTTCATAACTTTGATCCCGCTGATTGTGGTGGTTGTGTCAATTCTTAAACAAAAAATGAAGTAGTCAATTCTCATTAAAATAAATTCATTCTCAACTGAAAAAAAAGGAATAATAATTGACTTTTAAAAAAATATATTAATTTTCAAAAAAGTAATTAAATTTTCGACCCAACACTTTGATTTTGTATCACCTTGTACAATCTTCGAGCAGAAAATACAAATTTTCAAGAGAAACGTTCACTTTCAATCCAAACATTCATTTTCAATAACATATATTAATTTTTTCCAACAAAGGAATTAATTTTCTACAAAAAAAAAGAATTATTAATGAATTACATGAATATTCTACTGAAAATGATCAATTTTCAAAGCAAAAATTGAATAATTTAAATTTCGTTTGAATGAATTAATTCTGAATCAAAATGGAAACAAATTTTCGACAAAATGGTTTAATGTTGAAGAAAATAAATTAATCTTCAAAAAATTAATTTAACTTTTGAACGAATACTTGCACTCTGTATCAGATAATTCAATTTTCGAACAGAAAATAAGAAATTTTCTATAAAACAGTTGAATTTTCAACGTTAATTCTCAACATAAACATATTAATTTTTGTGTACGAATTTTCAAGAACACACAATACAATTCTCAATCAATAAGAATTTTTTAAAAACGGTTCAATTTTAAACAAAAAAGTTATTCTTCAATCCAACCAGATTGAATTTTGTGAACAAAAGAAGACGTTCTTTTAAGAAAATGAATTAGCTTTTAATAATATAGTTGCATTATCAACCAAAGAAATGAATTTTCTACATCAAAATACGAATTTTTATGGTATATGTATAACAAAGAATTCACTATGACTTCAGAATGTGAACTATACACAAAAACTCATCGTATGGATATATTCATGCTGAAAAATTATATATATATATAATAAAAAAAAAAGTTAAACAACCACCGCAGTGTACCACTAAGAGCAACTGCCATCTAAAAAGAAAATGTCAATAGCCCCCAGTAGAACCGCGGTAAAATACACCTGTGGCCACGTCTCACATCCGTGAAATGGGTGGAAATCACAACGACAGGCCGGCGAAACCCTCGTGTGTCTTGAGGACACGAAGCGACCCAAGGATGACAGATTTCTGCATCCATCTCGCAAGTGCCTTGGCATATTTTTGGCACGCGGGTATGGCTTTAAGGTTACGAACCAGTGATAATTTAGCACCTCCGAGAGCATCTATCACAAGGACAATTACTCGTACCGAATATTTTGGGTATAGTCGTTGCAGCTCTCTTTTAAGGTCTTGATACCTCTCCTCTTTTTCTTTCTCCTTCGCAGTTATGTTGTATTCGGACGGAGCCGAGAATTCGATCACGAATATCGTTCGTTTCTCGAAGTCTTGGAGATCCATGTCAGGCCTCGAGTGCGCAACGGAGACTGCTGCCCGAAAATCGTAGTTCCAGAAAATCTGGCACTTCTCGTTTCGGACAATGGACTCTATATCCCTTGGAGCGTTCGGCAGGGCGGGGTCGCGACCAACACCGTAAGAGCGACAAAGATGGTAATAAAGTACTCTTAGGGCCGCATTATGCCTATAGATATACGTTGTTCCTGCGTGGGTCGGACACCCCGATAGTATGTGTTCTAGGTACTCAACGTGTGCATGACACGCTCTGCACCTATCACTGGGAACTTCTTGACATAAAATGCGGGCGCGGTATGCTAAGGTGGATATTACACCGTCCTGGCATGAGAAAATGAAGCCCTCTGTACCTGAATTGAGCCCTGATGATTTGAGGAAAGCGAAAGTTTGCTCCTTTGACAAGGACTGTTTTTCTACATTTCTGTGAAAGTTTCCGTGCATATGCTTGTCGAGTAGCTCTTGGTGAAATTTTCTAACCTCTGCTATCTCTACTTCGGCTTTTAGACGTGAAGCATCCAGATGGAGTAATGCACTTTCCTCACTTCTGATGTTGAAATTCAGGCCAAGGGCCTCGGCAGCGTGCTCCGCGGCTTTGTAAAGGAACGCTCCTTCGCCAATCATCTCGTGGTTTCTGACCATCTTTAGGAGAGGATCTCTGCCATTCGCAAATATGTAAGCTGTACTCAAAACAATTCGGTTATGAAGACATTGGAGATTCAGCAGTCCGCGGCCGCCTTGACGGCGTGAAATGTATAATCGCGGAACTGACGAATTGATATGCAAGCTTTTATGCATATGCATGATCTTACGCGTGGTGACACCAAGGGCCTCAAGCTCGTTCTTCGTCCATTGAACCACCCCAAACGAGTAGAGTAGAACCGGGAC
The DNA here is from genome assembly GCA_932178445.1 of Andricus quercusramuli. Taxonomy (NCBI): domain Eukaryota; kingdom Metazoa; phylum Arthropoda; class Insecta; order Hymenoptera; family Cynipidae; genus Andricus; species Andricus quercusramuli. The sequence continues at coordinate 75,866 of CAKNXH010002323.1, forward strand.
AGCAAGCATGTTAGTCGCAGATACCTTGTTCAACGCCAACAGATTGGAAGACCAAATCTGTCTAAGAAGATGCTTGCATCTGCTTCGGAGAGACTCCTTCACTGATGTTACATCCTGAATGCGGCTTTGAGGCACGCCCAGGTATGTATAGGTCTCTCCAGTGTTAAGATGTCTAATAACACTTATATCTACAAGCTCAGGGTCCCTGGGAACGCCAGTAATCTTTCCTTTCTTCAAATGAATTTTGGCACACTTGTCCAAACCAAAGTCCATCCCAATCTCTCCTGTGTAGTTCTTGACGATATTTATAGCAGTTTGAAGTTTGCTTTTACCAGCGGCATAGATCTTCAGGTTATCCATATAAAATACATGAGTTACCTTATGCTCACGCTGATTAGTGTCGCCACAGAGGTATCCAGGAGAAATTCGTAGTGCGAGAGATGGAGGCAGAAGTGTGATGCAAAAAAGCGAAGGGCTCATACTATCCCCTTGGAAGACACCCCTCTGGAAGGTGACCTTGTTCGTCGTCAGACGATGATTCCTAGATGAGATGGTAAATCTAGTTTTCCAAAGAGGCATTAGTCTCTCTATGCATCTCACTATGTGTGGATGTACCTTCAAGCTTTCCAACAGACAGATGATAAGTCTATGAGAGGTTGAATCGAAAGCTTTCCGGTAGTCAATCCAGGCCATTGACAGGACGCGCTGATGGGTGGCAGCGTCTTTACAGACACACCCGTCAATTAGCAGGTTCTCTCGACAGCCTGCTACACCTTTTTTCGAGCCTCGTTGTTCGTACATCTCTCGCCATACAGGCTCAATTCGTCGAACGATCCTGTTGTTGAGGACAGCTGTAAAGATCTTATACAGTGTGTTTAAACAAGTTATCGGCCTGGAATTCTCTGGTCTGGACAAGTTGCCTTTTTTCGGTAGGAGTATGGTGCGTCCTAATACCAGCCACTGCGGAATGGGCGTCTCCAACTTTAAATATGAGGTGAATATGCGGGCCAAATATTGGTGTATAGAAGTAAACTTCTTCCACCAAAAGTTATTAATACAATCTGGTCCAGCACCGGAAAAGTTCTTCGTGCCTCTAAGTGCTTTTTTCACCTCTTCGGCAGTGACTGATGGGCACTCCTCCTCAGATTTTATGAGGCTGTCGCAAAACTCCTTGAAGCGGATGATATTGTCAGTATCTTCTTTCAACTCTAGTGTTTTCGGGATCTTGTACACCTCTCTCCAAAAAGTCTCTACCTCCTTGGGCTTGGGTGGATTTTTCACAAAAACAGGGGGATCACTAAAGAGGCGTGATGGGTCAGCAAGAAACTGTTGATTCTCCCTGTTCCATCTCTCCCTCTTCTGTATCCTCCTCCTTGCCTCAGATAACAGCCTTATTTTGTCAACAATATGCTGCTTGATTGTCAGCAGCTTTGACTTGTTCAGTGTGTGATTCAAGGTCCTTAGTTCTTGGGCGAACTTTCGAATCCTTTCCGTGAACGATCTACCAGATGTTATGTAGTCAATCACACATTGAACACGGGACGCATTCTGTCTTGCCCATCCAATTTTCTTGTTCAGTTGATGCAAGCGTCTTGTGGTCTTCTGATCTATCGTCGGTTTCAGCCTTCGATTTGAATCAGCCAAAGCTCTCGCAGCACCATAAACTGAGCAATTGATAGTCCAGAGGTCGGACTCTTGCGAGATATCTCCACGAAGGGAGGCATCCATTTCAGCCAGATCTTGGGGCTTCAGAGGAACCTGCATGTTGATGTTCCTCCTTGTACTGAAATTGCCATCATCTTCAAGAAGGTGCCTACTTTCTGCGGTTGGTCTCAATGTCGTTTCATCTTCGTCTGCAGCTTGTTCAAGCAGCGGTTGAGGAAGCGTTCCGCGTACATATCCATTTTTCCGGAGGTAGTCGGCTTGATTTCGCAAAGACTGATGCGAAACGTGTTGAAGCTCTGGGTATTTCTGGCACCACAGAGTATGCATACGCGCCATAAAGCCTCCGCGAACAGGGATAATACTGGCATCGTAGCAGTCTAGCACGTCATTCTTAAGTTGATCCGTCCACTGAATGTGGGCGTTTCGCCGGTTCGTCGTCGTGTTTCCATCTAAATTATTTTCAGCACCCCGAACTCTAGGATGATCGGCATTGTTTGCCGATCCATTGTCGGTTGCTCTGCGCGTTCGATCGTTTTGAACCGCATCTACAACATTTTGCTGGTTTGTTGGTTTCATTGTTGTTCCCACGAGCAGCTAGGGAAAGGGTTTGTCAATCCTTGTAGAGCCCCACGTGCAAGGATAAGGCTGATACTCTGAGACGTCGCCCGGTATCCCAGAGTCACCGTTAAAGACACCTCACCCAGGTGCCATGCAGCTTTCGGCACGGTTCTCACACTTTCGCTTGGGGGTTATTCCTTCGGGACCATCCCTGGACAATTGTCCGCGACTGCTTATTAATTATTGTAACCATATTCAGCAGAAACCCTTGGTCCGGGACCCTCTATCCGCAACCCGAGGACGCGTTCGGTGGCTTTGTCATAAGCCCTTCGGTTCTATTCCAAGGAAATCGAAACATGGGGAATCGAAAAAAAGGGAATCGAAATATAT